>WNWK01040915.1:0-5000 GCA_009830355.1 Cherax destructor
AGGAATTTTTGTGTGGAACCTTCTGATACCCTAACCCAGTGGAGCACTAAACCACACGGGTAACACCGTAGCTTTGTTTATGGGGATAGACCTGGAAGGCCTAGTTTTACAGGGGTTTTGTGTAACTTTTACCCTTTTCCCTGAGGCCTATAAATCTCTAGCTGGATTTCTCTATTTCACCACTTAAACTTACTTTACAGTATTCCCCAAAAGGACAGCATATTTCTAAAATTATAATTTACATTTATCTAAAGGTTATACATTATTATTACTGTTTTTCCTAATTACCTGAAATTTATGGCACACTTCTCCAATAGCTATATATTACGTATATTTAAATGTCATGCAGAAACCTGCATAACAGTCATAGAGGGTGTCAGGTAGGTGTGTGTGTCATAGAGGTTGTCAGGTGTGTGTGTCATAGAGGCTGTGTCAGGTGTGTGTGTCACAGAGGCTGTGTGTCAGGTGTGTGTGTGTCATAGAGGCTGTCAGTTAGGTGTGTAATAGAGGCTGTGTCAGGTGTGTGTGTCATTGAGGCTGTCAGGTGCGTGTGTCATAGAGGCTGTCAAGTAGGTGTGTCATAGAGGCTGTCAGGTAGGTGTGTGTGTCATAGAGGCTGTCAAAGGTGTGTGATAGAAGCTGTTTCAGGTGTGTGTGTCATAGAGGCTGTCAGGTGTGTGTGTCTCGTAGAGGCTGTGTCAGGTGTGTGTGCATCATAGAGGCTGTGTCAGCTGTGTCATATATAGGATGTGTCACGTGTGAGTGTCGTAGAGGCTGTCAGGTGTGTGTGTCATTGAGGCTGTCAGATGTGAGTCATAGAGGCTGTCAAGTAGGTGTGTCACAGAGGCTGTGTGTCAGGTGTGTGTGTGTGTCATAGAGGCTGTCAGTTAGGTGTGTAATAGAGGCTGTGTCAGGTGTGTGTGTCATTGAGGCTGTCAGGTGTGTGTGTCATAGAGGCTGTCAGGTGTGTGTGCATCATAGAGGCTGTGTCAGGTGTGTGTGCATCAAAGAGGCTGTGTCAGGTGTGTGTCATATATAGCATGTGTCAGGTTTGAGTGTCATAGAAGCTGTGTCAGGTGTGTGTCATAGAGGCTGTCAAGTAGGTGTGTCATAAAGGCTGTCAGGTGTGTGTGTCATAGAGGCTGTCAAGTGTGTGTGTCATAGGGGCTGTCAGATGTGAGTCATAGAGGCTGTCAAGTAGGTGTGTCACAGAGGCTGTGTGTCAGGTGTGTGTGTGTGTCATAGAGGCTGTCAGTTAGGTGTGTAATAGAGGCTGTGTCAGGTGTGTGTGTCATTGAGGCTGTCAGGTGTGTGTGCATCATACAGGCTGTGTCAGGTGTGTGTGCATCAAAGAGGCTGTGTCAGGTGTGTGTCATATATAGGATGTGTCAGGTGTGAGTGTCATAGAAGCTGTGTCAGGTGTGTGTCATAGAGGCTGTCAAGTAGAGGTGTCATAGAGGCTGTCAGGTGTGTGTTCATCATAGAGGCTGTCAGGTGTGTGTCATATATAGGATGTGTCAGGTGTGAGTGTCATAGAGGCTGTCAGGTGTGTGTGTCATAGGGGCTGTCAGATGTGTGTCATAGAGGCTGTCAGGTAGGTGTGTCATAGAGGCTGTGTCAGGTGTGTGTGTCATAGGGGCTGTCAGATGTGTGTCATAGAGGCTGTCAAGTAGGTGTGTCATAGAGGCTGTGTCAGGTGTGTGTGTCATAGAGGCTGTGTCAGGTGTGTGTGCATCATAGAGGCTGTGTTAGGTGTGTGTCATATATAGGATGTGTCAGGTGTGAGTGTCATAGAGGCTGTGTCAGGTGTGTGTGTCATAGAGGCTGTCAGGTGTGTGTCATAGAGGCTGTCAAGTGGGTGTGTCATAGAGGCTGTCAGGTGTGTGTGTGTCATAGAGGCGGTCAGGTGTGTGTTCATCATAGAGGCTGTCAGGTGTGTGTCATATATAGGATGTGTCAGGTGTGAGTGTTATAGGCACTGTGTCATATGTGTCATGGAGGCTGTGTCAGGTGTGTGTTTCATCGAGGCTGTGTCAGGTGTGTGTGTCACAGAGGCTGTGTCAGGAGTGTATGTCATATTTAGGATGAGTCATGTGTGTGTGTTATAGAGGCTGTGTCAGGTGAGTGTATCATAAAGGCTGTGTCCAATGTGTCATAGACGCTGTGTCAGGTGTGTGTGTCATATAGGCTGTCAGGTAGGTGTGTCATAGAGGCTGTGAGGTAGATGTGTCATAGAGGCTATGTAAGGTGTGTGTGTCATAGAGGCTATCAGGGGTGTGTGTCATAGAGGCTGTGTCAGGTGTGTGTCATAGAAGCTGTCAGGTAGGTGTGTCATAGAGGCTGTGTCAGGTATGTGTCATAGATGCTGTCAGGTATGTGTGTCATAGAGGCTGTCAAGTGTTTATGTAAACGAGTCTGTCAGGTGTGTGTGTCATAGAGACTGTCAGGTGTATTTGTCATAGAAGCTGTGTTAAGTGTGTGTGTCATAAGGGCTGTCTGTTGTATGTGTCATAGAGGCTGTGTCAAGTGTGTGTGTCATAGAGGCTGTGTCAGGTGTGTGTGTCATAGAAGCTGTCAGGTGTGTGTGTCATAGAGGCTGTGTCAGACGTGTATGTCATAGAGGCTGTGTAAGGTGTGTGTGTCATAGAGGCTGTGTCAGGTGTGTGTCATAGAGACTGCTAGGTGTGTGTGACATAGAGGCTGTGTGTCATATATAGGATATGTCAGGTGTGAGTGTCATAGAGGCTGTGTCATATGTGTCATGGAGACTGGGTCAGTGTGTGTTTCATAGAGGCTGTGTCAGGTGTGTGTTTCATAGAGGCTGTGTCATGAGTGTGTGTTATAGAGGCTGTGTCAGGTGAGTGTGTCATAAAGGCTGTGTCCAATGTGTCATAGAGGCTGTGTCAGATGTGTGTTTTTCATACAGGCTGTGTCAGGTGTGTGTGTATCATAGAGGCTGTGTCAGGTTAGTGACATGTATAGGCTGTCGGATGTATGTGTCATAGAGGCTGTGTCATATGTGTCATGGAGGCTGTGACAGATGTGTGTGTCATAGAGGCTGTCAGGTGTGTGTATCTTAGAGGCTGTCAGGTGGGTGTCACAGCTCTCAGGTGTGAGTGTCGTAGAGGCTTTGTCAGGTGTGTGTGTGTCATAGAGGTTGTCAGGTGTGTGTGTTATAGAGGCTATGTCAGGTGTATGTGTCATAGAGGGTGTGTCATGTGTGTGTCAAAGAGGCTGTGTCAGGTGTGGTGTCATAGAGGCTGTCTCAGGTGTGGTGTCATAGAGGCTGTCTCAGGTGTGGTGTCATAGAGGCTGTGTCAGGTGTGTGTGGGTCATAGAGCCTGTGTCAGGTGTGTGTCATTGAGGCAGTGTCAGGTGTGTTTGTCATAGAGACTGTGTCAGATGTGTGTCATAGAACCTGTGTCAGGTGTGTGTGTCATAGAGGCTGTGTCTTGTGTGTGTGTCGTAGAGGCTGTGTCAAATGTGGTGTCATAGAGGGTGTCAGGTGTGGTATCAAGCTGTACTGAAGAAAAGTGTTCATGTGGTGGCTCCAGCTATCACTTGGTATATTCTGTAATGTGCACTCTGGCGGGTAATGTAATGTGCACTCTGGCGGGTTGTGTAATGTGCACTCTGGCGGGTTCTGTAATGTGTACTTTGGCGGGTTCTGTAATGTGCACTCTGGCGGGTTCTGTAATGTGCACTCTGGCGGGTACTGTAATGTGCACTCTAGCGGGTACTGTAATGTGCACTCTGGCGGGTTGTGTAATGTGCACTCTGGCGGGTTCTGTAATGTGTACTTTGGCGGGTTCTGTAATGTGCACTCTGGCGGGTTCTGTAATGTGCACTCTGGCGGGTACTGTAGTGTGCACTCTTCCGAGTACTGTAATGTGCACTCTGACGGGTTCTGTAATGTGCACTCTGGTGGGTTCTGTAATTAGCACTCTGGCTAGTACTGTAATGTGCACTCGGGCGGGTTCTGTAATGTGCACTCTGACGGGTTCTGTAATGTGCACTCTAGCGGGTACTGTAATGTGCACTCTGGCGGGTACTATAATGTGCACTCTGGCGGGTTCTGTAATGTGCACTCTAGCGATTTCTGTAATGTGCACTCTGGCGGGTTCTGTAATGTGCACTCTGGCGGGTTCTGTAATGTGCACTCTGGCTAGTACTGTAATGTGCACTCTGGCGGGTTCTGTAATGTGCACTCTGGTGGGTTCTGTAATGTGCACTCTGGCTAGTACTGTAATGTGCACTCTGGCGGGTTCTGTAATGTGCACTCTAGCGGGTTCTGTAATGTGCACTCTGGCGGGTACTGTAGTGTGCACTCTGGCGGGTACTGTAATGTGCACTCTGGCGGGTACTGCAATGTGCACTCTGGTGGGTACTTTATTGTGCATTCTGGCGGGTACTGTAGTGTGCACTCTAGCGGGTACTGTAGTGTGCACTCTGGCGGGTACTGTAATGTGCACTCTGGCGGGTACTGTAATGTGCACTTTGGCGGGTACTGTAATGTACACTCTGGCGGTTACTGTAATGTGCACTCTAGCGGGTACTGTAGTGTGCACTCTGGCGGGTACTGTAATGTGCACTCTGGCGGGTACTGTAGTGTGCACTCTGGCGGGTACTGTAATGTGCACTCTGGCGGGTACTGTAGTGTGCACTCTTCCGAGTACTGTAATGTGCACTCTGACGGGTTCTGTAATGTGCACTCTAGTTAGTTCTGTAATGTGCACTCTGGCTAGTACTGTAATGTGCACTCTGGCGGGTTCTGTAATGTGCACTTTGGCGGGTTCTGTAATGTGCACTCTGGCGGGAACTGTAGTGTGCACTCTGGCGGGTACTGTAATGTGCACTCTGGTGGGTACTGTAGTGTGCACTCTTCCGAGTACTGTAATGTGCACTCTGACGGGTTCTGTAATGTGCACTCTAGTGGGTTCTGTAATGTGCACTCTGGCTAGTACTGTAATGTGCACTCTGGCGGATTCTGTAATGTGCAC
>WNWK01040915.1:10000-16727 GCA_009830355.1 Cherax destructor
GGGAGAGGAGTAGGCCTGTTCTCTGAGTGTAGTCTGGGCGCCAAGTGAGGGAGAGGTAGGGGTGAGGCAGACTCACATGGGTATGCCTACCAGGCTTGCCCTCTGGCGGAATACTATGGGAACTAGCATGGCGCGAAATATGAACTCAGCTGGCAGACAGCATGGCTGTCTATGCAGACAGTCAGGCTGTCTACAATCATCACTATCATCATCATCACCATCATCATCACCATCATCATCATCATCATCATCATCATCACTATCATCATCATCATCACTATAATCATCATCATCACCATCATCATCATCATCATCACCATCATCATCATCATCATCATCATCATTAACATCATCATCAACATCATCATCATCATCATCATCATCACCATCATCATCATCATCAACATCATCATCATCATCATCATCACCATCATCATCATCATCAACATCATCATCACCATCATATATCATCACCATCATCATATATCATCACCATCATCATTATCATCATCCTCATCAACATCATCATCATCATCATCACCTTCATCCTCCTCCTCGCCTCCCCCCTCCCTCCCTACGGAGGTTGTCGGGTTTTTCCTTCCTCTTAGGTTTCTGTACAATAACTGAAGAATGCTTCTTCATCTCGCCTTCAAACTTTTAATGCTAATGTACTTTGCTGAGAGCAATTTATAATTGTTATATATCTGTGAAAGTTTCATTATGATAATTTTCTTGGACAAACTGAGATACTGATTTCCTCTTCAGATCGGCTTCAAACCTTAAAGCACTGATTTACAGAAACAGTATGATTTGTTTTGAAGACCTTTGAACTGGACTACCTAGAACATATGCGAGAAAGATACATCATAATCAACTTCTGGAAGGTTTCAGGAGGATTAGCCTCATACCTGTACACCACAGTCAGTACGGATGAACACTCGAGGTTTGGCAGACAGTGCAAGAAAAGTAGGATAACGATGAGTGTAAGAGGACCAAGACACTTCAACACCCTTCCTTCTCAGATACTGAGAATTACCAGCAAACCCCTAGCTGTAATCAAGAGGGAACTTTATAAGTTATTTACGTCAGAGAAATAGCAAATATAGAACTTAAGCGTAATCTTACAGGAGACAAGAATCTCGGGAAGAACTAAAAGTTTTAAAGGAAATTGAAAAAAAAAAATACTTCTCTTATGCCAAATCTAAGGGAAAAACAACATCCAGTATTGGGCCTCTGCTTAGGCGAGATGGGACATACACAGATGACAGCCAAGAAATGAGTGAGATATTAAAGTCCCAATACGACTCAGTGTTCAGTGAGCCGTTACCCAGACTAAGGGTCGACAATCCAAATGAATTCTTTATGAACGAAACCCAAAATTTGGTCATCTCAAAAATCTCTGATATTATCATAAAACCACAAGACTTTGAAAAGGCAATAAATGACATGCCCATGCACTCTGCCCCAGGCCCAGACTCATGAAGAGGGAGCATGGACACAGGTCATCCAACACTCACTAAAAACAACAGACACAACCCACTCTACAAAGGTGGCAGTTAGGCAGTTGCAATGAACTACAGACCGATAGCATTAACATCCCACATCATAATAATATTTGAAAGGGTTTAAAGAAGCAAGATCGCCAACCACCTAGATACCCATCAATTACACAACCCAGGGCAAAACGGGTTTAGAGCAGCTCGCTCCTGCCTGTCCCAGCTACTGGACCACTATGACAAGGTCCTGTATGGTATAGAGGATAAACAAAATTCAGATGTTGTATACACAGACTTTACAAAAGCCTTTGACAAGTGCGACCATGGTGTAATAGCGCACAAAATGCGTGATAAAGGAATAACAGGAAAACTTGGTATCAAGGTATACGATCTTGCCTTCAAAGACCACAACAATGTATCTACCGCATCTGCTAGGAAAATGATAGGATGGATAATGAGAACCTTCAATACAAGGGACGCCAAGCCCAAACTTGCATACGAAAATCACTCCCTTTGGAAGCAAAAGACTTGGTAGGAGATGCAACATTCCCCCAATGAAAAGCAGGGGCGCCACGAGTACACTGAAAGAAAACATAATAAGTTTCAGGGCCCAAGACTGTTCAACTGCCTCCCAGCATACATGAGGGGGATTACCAATAGACTCCTGGCTGTCTTCAAGAAGGTACTGAACAAGCACCTAAACTCAGTACCTGACCAGCCGGGCTGTGGTTCGTACGTCGGTTTACGTGCGGCCAACAGTAACAGCTTGGTTGGTCAGATCGGGGGACGTTGACCCTCGAAACCCTCTACAGGTATACTTCAGTACCTGATGAGCATATGCTGAACTCTAAGCGGTGGGCACCAACAGCCTGGTCAATCAGGCCAGCAACCAGTAGGCTTAGTCTGGAACAGAGAGATGGGAGCAGTGTAGAATTAAACACTTAGGTACAGTTCAAGAGATTTATTAAAGTAAACGTTTCTCTTCATCAGTTCTAATACAGAGATAACTAAGAACCGAGTATATATAGTAGTCAGGTGGAAGTCACCATGCTAGTAGTAGTAGTAGTAATAGAACAATTGAGGCGAGATGGATTGGGTTTGAGAAGGTGTTGTTAGGACTTTAAACTAGGATTAGTTAGAGGTATGGGTTTAGAAATGGAAAATACTGAATGTCGAATTATAGATCTAGGCTTTGATATAAAAAGTCCTAACAATAACAAGGACAGTAATAGGTATAGTGAAAAAACAGAAAGAAGCAGGAAGGGTAAAGAGAAAGGAGGGTCTTTAAAAGTGTATTATACAAATAGTCGTAGTGCTAGGAATAAGATGGACGATTTGAGATTAGTTGCAAGTGCAGGTAACATTGATGTATTTGCCATAACTGAGACGTGGTTCAATACGAAAAATGGGGACATGCATGCTGAATGTCATATACAGGGTTTTAAATTGTTCCAAGTAGACAGAAGTTTCGGGAAGGGGGGGTGGCACTGTATGTCCGAGATCGCTTGAACTGTTGCATAAAAAAGGGAATAAAGTCTGAAACAACACATACAGAGTCTGTCTGGATAGAATTTTCAGAGGGGCATGAAAAATTGATTTTAGGTGTGATATACCGTCCCCCAAACTTAGATAGGGACCAAGGGAGACTACTATGGGAGGAAATTGTTAAGGCCACAATGCACGATAACGTAGTTATTCTGGGAGACTTCAACTTTAGTCAGATTGATTGGAATTTTTTGACTGGGAATTTAGAATCTAACGACTTCTTAGAAGTAGTTCAAGATTGTTTTTTGGAGCAGTTTGTGACAGAACCTACAAGGGGAAATAACCTACTTGACTTAGTTCTGGCAAATAAGGAAACCCTTGTTAATAATTTAGAAATTACAGAGGAACTCGGCGCAAGCGACCACAAATCAATTACCTTTGGCATTGAATGGAAGTTTCATAGTAGGGATAACTCAGTAACAGTCCCAGATTTTCGCTTAGCAGATTACAATAGACTTAGAGAACACTTATCATCTGTGGACAGGAGTAATGAAGTGAGCTATCAATATGACAGTTTTCTGAACACTATACATGCTGCCCAAAGAACATTTATCCCATATAAAGAAATTAGATCGAATAGAAATGACCCAAAATGGATGAATAATAGGCTCAAATATCTTTTAGGGCAGAAGAAAGGAATTTATAGGCATATCAAAGGAGGTGAGGGTCATCTTATGAATCAGTATATTGACATTAAGAGGGACGTTAAAAAGGGGATAAGAAAAGCTAAACGGGACTACGAAATTAAAGTTGCTAGGGATTCGAAAACTAACCCAAAAAGTTTTTTCCAGGTGTATAGAACAAAAGTTAGAGATAAGATAGGTCCCCTTAAAAATAATTATGGGTATATTACTAACAAAGAGAATGAAATGTGCTTTATTTTTAATTATTATTTTCTCTCGGTTTTCACTCAGGAAGACACTAATAATATCCCAAGAATTAGGTATTTTAGTGGGTCTGAAGAAGATAAATTATGTAGTATCACAGTCACTAGCGAAATGGTTATCAAACAGATAGACCGTTTGAAGCAAAATAAATCGCCAGGTCCTGATGAGCTTTTTTCAAGGGTTCTTAAGGAATGCAAAATGGAACTCTGTGAACCCTTAACTAACATTTTTAACCTATCTCTTCAAACAGGTGTAGTGTCTGATACGTGGAAGATGGCTAATGTAATTCCTATTTTTAAAGCAGGGGACAAGTCGTTACCATCAAATTACCGCCCAATAAGTCTAACATCAATTGTAGGCAAATTATTAGAGTTGATTATAGCTGATAACATAAGAAGCCATCTCGATAGGCATAATTTGATTAATGATACTCAACATGGATTCACCAGGGGCCGTTCCTGCCTAACTAATTTATTAACTTTTTTCAGTAAGGCTTTTGAGGCAGTTGATCATGATAAAGAATTCGATATTGTTTATCTGGATTTTAGTAAGGTTTTTGATAGAGTACCACATCAGAGACTGTTAAAGAAAGTGGCTGCTCATGGCATTGGGGGAAAAGTGTTTTCATGGATCGAGTCATGGCTCACCAATAGGAAGCAGAGGGTGTGCATAAATGGGGTTAAATCTGAGTGGGGATCTGTAACAAGTGGCGTTCCACAGGGACCGGTTTTGGGCCCGTTGTTGTTTATAATATATATAAATGACCTTGACGAGGGAATTACTAGTGATATGAGGAAATTCGCTGATGACACGAAGATAGGTAGGATAATCGATTCAGACGTAGGGTATAAGAAAAGCTAAACGGGACTATGAAATTAAAGTTGCTAGGGATTCAAAAACTAACCCAAAAAGTTTTTTCCAGGTTTATAGAACAAAGGTTAGGGATAAGATAGGTCCCCTTAAAAATAACTCTGGGCATCTTACTGACAAGGAGAATGATATGTGCTCTATTTTTAATAATTATTTTCTCTCGGTTTTCACGCAGGAAGACACTAATAATATCCCAGAATTTAATTTTTACAGAGGCCCAGAAGAACATAAATTATGTAATATCACAGTCACTAGCGAAATGGTTATGAAACAACGAGACCGACTGAAACAAAATAAATCGCCGGGTCCTGATGAGCTTTTTGCAAGGGTTCTTAAGGAATGCAAAATGGAACTCTGTGAACCAAACTCAATTCCTGGTCAGAAAAATGGCAGATGCAGTTCAATGTAGATAAATGCAAAGTTCTAAAGGTCGGGAATGTTCATAACCCTAGCACCTACCAGCTTAATAATGTTGAACTCAGCCGTACAGAATGCGAAAAGGATCTGGGGGTTATGGTAAGCAGCAACCTCAAACCAAGTCAGCAATGCCTAAGCGTAAGAAATAAAGCAAATAGATTACTGGGATTTATATCAAGAAGTGTGAGCAACGGAAGTCCAGCGGTTGTATTACAGCTTTATACATCATTAGTAAGGCCTCACCTAGATTATGCAGCTCAGTTCTGGTCTCCATTTTACAGAATGGATATAAATTCGTTAGAAAACATTCAGCGACGAATGACAAAGTTAATTCATAGCATTAGAAATCTTCCGTATGAAGAAAGATTGAAGACCCTTAAATTACATTCACTTGTAAGACGAAGAATGAGGGAGACATGATCGAGGTATATAAGTGGAAGATGGGTATTAATAAGGGGATATAAATAAGGTTTTGAGGATATCTCTCCAAGAGAGAACCCGCAATAATGATTCAAATTGGATAAGTTTAGATTTAGAAAGGATATAGGAAAATATTGGTTTGGAAATAGGGTAGTTGATGAGTGGAACAGTCTGCCTAGTAGGGTCATTGAAGCTATGACCTTGGGTAGTTTCAAATTTAGGTTGGATAAATTCATGAGTGAGAGGGGTTGGATTTGAGTGTGACTCGCACTTGAGTTAATAGAATCTTCAAAGCTTATTTCTTGGGTAGAATTGAAAATTAGGTTGGGCAATTATTCTGTTAGTGGGATGGATTGTGAAGGACCTGCCTAGTATGGGCCAACAGGCCTGCTGCAGTGTTCCTCCTTTCTTATGTTCTTATGTTCTTATGTAATTCCTATTTTTAAAGCAGGGGACAAGTCACTACCGTCAAATTACCGCCCAATAAGCCTGACCTCAATTGTAGGCAAATTACTAGAGTCAATTATAGCTGATATTATTAGAAGCCATCTAGATAACCATAATTTGATTAATGATACTCAGCATGGATTCACGAGGGGCCGTTCCTGCCTATATAATTTATTAACCTTCTTCACTAAAGCTTTTGAGGCTGTTGATCACGATAAAGAATTCGATATTGTTTATTTAGACTTTAGTAAGGCTTTTGATAGAGTACCGCACCAGAGACTGTTAAAGAAAGTGGCAGCTCATGGCATTGGGGGAAAAGTGCTGTCATGGATCGAGTCATGGCTCACCTATAGGAAGCAGAGAGTGTGCATAAATGGGGTTAAATCCGAGTGGGGACTTGTAACAAGTGGTGTTCCACAGGGATCAGTCTTAGGCCCGTTGTTATTTATAATATATATCAATGACCTTGACGAGGGAATTACTAGTGACATGAGCAAATTCGCCGACGACACGAAGGTAGGTAGGATAATTGATTCAAACATAGATGTCATAGAACTTCAGGAAGATTTAGACAAACTTAATTCGTAGTCAGAAAAGTGGCAGATGCAGTTCAGTGTAGATAAATGCAAGGTTCTGAAGCTCGGG
>WNWK01040916.1:0-16727 GCA_009830355.1 Cherax destructor
GGAAAAAAAAAGCATTTTAAATCATGCTTTTTATAAGCCTATGGTATTGCTGAAGGGGAGGAGGAAACATTACATAATACTAATAATAATCACTCTTGGGCACATTAAATGTCTTATTTTACGTTAATATAGACATTTTCATTAATCCATCTACGATATTTTCTTCAAAATTATATAAGAAACACGTTACAAAGCATATAAACATTCTGTGTATATGCTATGGTGTTGCCGGGCGGAGGGAAAACATTACGTAATATTAATAATAATAACTCTTGGGCACATTAAATGTCTTATTTTACGTTAATATAGACATTTTCATTAATTCATCTATGATATTTTCTTCAAAATTATTTAAAAAACATGTTACATAGCATATAAACATGATACATACAACCACAGAATAAAAATTGACAAATATGATACGCATTTGTTTACCAAGCGACTTTGTAGGAGTGTCGGAAGAATTACGTTTTCTCTAGTCAAACACTGAGGGATAACTGTAGAAAAATATTCCTTTCATATGCCTTCTCTCTATATATAGCTATTCACGACCCTTGTGAGTTTAGCGCTTCTTTTTATTATTGTTAATATTTTTGGGTGTCTGAAACAGATTAATTGGATTTACATTAATTCTTATGGGAAATATTATTTCAGTTTTATGCCGAGCTTCTGGAGTGGATTACGGCCAAAAATCCAGGGTCCACTGTATAGTCACGTGTAATATTCTTACTGAAGATCATCTCTCACTACAATACAGTTGGCTTGCCAAATATACTGTTCCTGAATCACAGAATTTAATATCTTACATTTTTACTGTTAGGAGACTCCTGAATAAATTAAATTTACAGATTTTTTTTGCCATGCCTATTTTTTAGAAGGCTTGGAAAATGGCCTCTAAAATGAAAAAAACATATTAGTTTATTCAAAATATGCTTAACAGCTTTACCACAATCAAATCTCTCCCTTCTGGCTGGTTATTCTTTTATATGAATGTCATTACAAAAAGATTAGAGAAATATTTAAAAGAGTGATGGTCTCTGAAATGCACTATAGAGTCCAAATCTGAATTTTTTTTTAACACAATGGACATCTCCCACCAAGGTAGGGTGACCCAAAAATGGAAATGCAATCACCATTATTCATTCAACAGCTATCTTGTCAGAAGTGTGAAGACATCTCAATTCAAATGACTGACTAAACTGCAGCATCCTCATCACTCCCTCAGAGTGCAGGCACTGTGTTGCACACTTCCAGGATTCAGGTTCAGCTAAATGATTTACCCTGAATCTAATAGCTTTGTAGAATTTGCAAATTAAAGACTCAGAGGACCTCTAAAAATACAACCCGTCCCTGCAGTTTTAATGGGTCAACAGTATATACAATTACTTTTAGTCACAGGGCCTTATAGTCAAAGGACCTTATAGATTCTTCCATCCAGGCAAATTATGGAGTGTTTGTTAATGAATGTTTAACAAGAAAGTGACAAAACCTACTATACAGACTTCGTAAACTCAAACACGAAAATAGTGATAGAATCTTCACTCATGATGGCACAATCATAGTGAAACGGTCAGACACGGGTCGAGAGTACGAAATAAAAAATGAACATGACCTATCGAGGTTCCTCCAAATCGCTGGTCTGACTGAGTCTGGTTAATCCAATAATCTCATTGATATCAACCACTTATAGTGCAACATGCATAGTGTAAATTGCCCTACTTTTTATTGCTGAACATATAGTGCCTTACTTCAATTCCTTGTTTTTTTTTTTTATCTCCTGCCATGATAACTTTATCATTTAAAAGATTACAGTGGACCCTCGCTATTCGAACATTCTTCATTCCAGAATGCTGTTCAAGTGCTGTTACCAAATGAATTTATTCCCATAAGGAATGATGTAAATTAGATTAGTCCATTTCAGACCCCCAAAAATACACTTTATTGAGACATGGTACAATGATACAGTGGTCCCTCGGTTTTCGTGCATCTCTAAACTCGAACATTTATGTAAGTGTATTTTCGTAAGTGCTGTTGCAACTGTATTTTTGGGGGTCTGAAATAGACTAACCTACGTGACATTATTTCTTAAGGAAGTAAATTCGTTCGGTAATGGCCCTTGAGCAGCATTCTGGAACGAATTTTAGGCGAAAACTGAGGGACCACTGTAAAAGCACTTACAATAATAAACTTACATAAAAGGGCAAGTCTGGAGTGTTCGAATAGCGAGGGTCCACTGTATGTTGAAAAGTACAGTGGAACCCCGGTTAACGAAAAAAATTCATTGCAGAAGCCTGCTCAAGTGCCATTACCGAACGAATTTACTTCCTTAAGAAAAAATGTCATTTAGATTAGTCTATGTCAGATCCCAAAAAATACACTTCCACAAGCACTTACAATATTATACTTACATAATTGCACGATTTCCGGGGTGTTCGTTAACCGGGGTTCCACTGTATAGTGCACTCATTTGTCTAGCAAAGAAGGGTATACAACTCCAAATGCCCTATTCTACTTACCCCCAACTCCAAATGCCCTATTCTACTTACCCCCAACTCCAAATGCCCTATTCTACTTACCCCCAACATTTTTTATAATTAACCATATTAATTAATTTTATTTGTTTTCAAATTAAGCCACTTCAAACTTCTTTGTTCTAATATAGTACTACTAGTTCTATTATATATTTTATTTTTACTATATTTGTTTGTCAGTTTATATTACAGTGGAACCTCGACTTACGAGTGCCCCAACATACGAGTTTTTCGAGATACGAGCCTTCGCTCGGTTGATTTTTTACTCTGAGTTACGAGCCAAAATCCGAGTTACAAGTGAGCTTTCCCCACAAGGGAGGTTCCTTGACACTGATAATGGGCTCTTGATCTAGGGAATTGGATCTGTGCTCCAGTTCCCTAAATTAAGCCTGAATACCTTCTATCCCCTCCCCCCCACAGGTGTTGTATAATCCTACGGGTTTAGCGCTTCCCCATTCTAATACAGTGGACCCCCGCTATTCGAACGGCTCGGCAATAGAACATATCGTCATTAGAACAAGAAAATCGATATCGCCATGCAAACAAAATATCACGATTCGAACAAGTGCGTCCATCACCTGTCCGCCCAGGCGCTTGGAGAGCCATTACCGAGTTATTTACAATTGAGAGAACAATACCCTGCACACTCATCCAGACATTTCACACTTAATTATAATTGTTTGGAGTTTGTTCATTAAGTGTGAGGCAGTGGTGGTAGAGGCAGTGGTGAGAGGCAGTGGTGGTAGATGCAGTGGTGGTAGATGCAGTGGTGGTAGATGCAGTGGTGAGAGGCAGTGGTGGTAGAGGCAGTGGTAGAGGCAGTGGTGGTAGAGGCAGTGGTGAGAGGCAGTGGTGAGAGGCAGTGGTGGTAGAGGCAGTGGAGAGAGGCAGTGGTGGTGGTAGAGGCAGTGGTGAGAGGCAGTGGTGGTAGAGGCAGTGGTAGTAGAGGCAGTGGTAGTAGAGGCAGTGGTGGTAGAGGCAGTGGTGGTAGAGGCAGTGGTGGTAGAGGCAGTGGTGGTAGAGGCAGTGGTGGTTGAGGCAGTGGTGGTAGAGGCAGTGGTGGTTGAGGCAGTGATGGTAGAGGCAGTGGTGAGAGGCAGTGGTGGTAGAGGCAGTGGTGGTAGAGGCAGTGGTGGTAGAGGCAGTGGTGGTAGAGGCAGTGGTGAGAGGCAGTGGTGGTAGAGGCAGTGGTGGTAGAGGCAGTGGTGGTAGAGGCAGTGGTTGAGGCAGTGGTGGTAGAGGCAGTGGTGAGTAAACAAGATTAAATGAAGGTTCGGGAGGGAGTTTTGTAAACAAACCAGTTGTTGTTGCTGTTACCAGCCTGACACGTACGATTTCTGTTCATTCCTTGAAGCTGACAGGCGAGAATGCCCGCCACCACCATCCTTCCCAGCCACCACATTCGTAATGACATACATATTGTATTCATTCTAGAGTGTATATCAGGTTTTTATGTTATTTATATTATTTATTATGTCATATTAGATGAATTGTGATAGATAAATAAGCTGTCGAGTTGATAATAGCTTTATAGTGAAGTACTATTTTGTCATGCCTTCTGACAGCAGGAACGAATTAACCCTTTGACTGTTTCGGTCGTATATATACATCTTACGAGCCACTGTTTCGGACGTATCAATACGCCTAAATTCTAGCGGCTTCAAATCAAACGGGAGAAAGCTGGTAGGCCCACATATGAGAGAATGGGTCTGTGTGGTCAGTGTGCGCAGTATAAAAAAAATCCTGCAGCACGCAGTATGTAATGAGAGAAAAAAAACTCCGACCATTTTTTTGGATTAAAACGCCGAATTTGAGGTGTATTTTCGTATAGTATTTATGGTTGTATTATCTTTTTTATGGTCTCATTTGATAGAATGGACAACATACTACAGAAATAAAGATGATTTTGATTAGTTTTATGATGAAAACGACCTTGAAATTGAGCTCAAAGTAGGAGAGATGTTCGATTTTTGCAAATGTTCAAGAGTAAACAAATCCCGCCACGCGTCCAATACACATCAATTGGCGAGTCTAATATTCTTTCACAAGTGCACTGATATTATTTATACCATTTTTACAATAATGCAATAGTCTGCATAATGGTAAATCTTCTATTTTTTATGTGAATAAAAAATCAAAATAGAAACCAAAAGTAATATAAGAGGGGCCTAAAGACGTGACTAATGAACAGATAACATCTTATTTTAGTGCCAGGAATGTCTGCATTGTTTATTCTGGATCCTATTTTGAAATTGACAACTTTTTTATTTTGCATGAAATTGGCCAAATTGCCAATTTCTGATCACTTTATTGGGTAGTTGAAATCGATAAATTGGTGGTTTCTTGTTTTCAATCGATAGAACAAATGGAGTTCTAAAGAAATATCTATGAGTTTGGTCAACTGGAACAATGGAATTTACCGAAAATAGGGCTCAAAGTCGGCGAAATTGCCGATGCGTATATATTGCTGAGATCACTAACTTCGCGAGAGCATAATTCCGTGAGTTTTCAATCATATTTCAAACTTTTGGTGTCTTTACCATCGGGAAACGATTCTCTATCATTTCATAAGAAAAAATAATTTTTTTTTTTTTTAAATTTTGCGACAACAGGAGAGCACTCAGGATTGAGGGTTGTGACAGTCAAAGGGTTAATTGCATTTCCATTATTTCTTATGGGAAAAATTAAATCGCTACTCGAACATTTCGCGTTGAGAACTAGCTCCTGGAACGGATTAAGTTCGAATAGCGGGGGTCCACTGTATGTAATAATAATAATAACGAGCAAGCTTCAGAACACCGCCACTAGTTGGCGCAGGGAACGCCACATCAGCTGAGCAGTGCACGTTTACCTCGCCGTGGAAGCATTTCTCTTGTATTTTGCTTATGTTTTGTGCAGTTATTTTGCCAAATTTCTTCTTTCTAACCATGGGTTCTAAGAAAGTAAGTGCAAAGGACAGTGCTGAGAAGAAAAAGAGGATGTTGTCAATGGAATTAAAGCATGGAATCATAGATAAATGCAAGCAAGATGTGCAGGTTGTGGGTTGTAGCATTAAGGGTGTAGCAAGTAAATCAGTGAAAAGTTAAGTGAAAAAAACAAAAAAAATTGTAGCAGTTAAGTTCAGCAATAAAGAGTAGCACTAAGAGTGTAGCAAGTAAGTTAAGCGATTAAGCGATAGAAAAAGGACGAAATAAAACGAACTTCTCCAATATTATTGTTGTTTATAGGGCCACTGACAGCATACGCCGCTCTGCCTATCTTTTCCACCCTCAACCTCGCCTGCATCTCTTCTCCAAGGTAAATATGTATACATACACTTTATATAACCAGTTTATTTCTTTACATTCTCTATTATGTTTTTATACAATATTTCTTATTAATAAATACATTGTTTCAGTGTTTTCCTTATGAAACTAGTGATCTAGTGCAGTTATCCTCACAAACATTCCATTTTCTCTTATAATAAGAGCATTGGAAGATATGGTCTGAGCAGGAGTGGGAATGGCCGCCACCTCTAGTCACATAATGACATACAGTGGACCCTCGCTATTCGAACACTCCAAAACTCACCATTTTATGTAAGTTTATTATTGTAAGTGCTTTTATAAGTGTATTTTTGGGGGTCTGAAATGGACTAGTCTAATTTACATCATTCCTTATGGGAATAAATTTGTTTGGTAACAGCACTTGAACAGCATTCTGGAATGAGGGTGAGTTTTGGAGTGTTCGAATAGCGAGGGTCCACTGTATTTTATTCATTCTAGAGTATATATCATGTTTCTATGTTATTTATATTGTTTATTATGTCATATTAGATGATAGATAAATAAGCCGTAGAGTTGATATTAGCGTTATATTGACGTATTCTGTCTTGCCTCCCGAGAGCAGGAATTCCGCTGAAACGAATTAATGGCATTTCAATTAATTTAAATGAGGAAAATTAATTTGATATACGAGCAAACTGAGTTACGAGCTAGGTCACGGAACGGATTAAACTCATGAGTCGAGGTTCCACTGTATTCAGCAATACCAGGTGGTAAAGCAAGTGCTAATCAAGGTGCTCAATTAGGTGCTAAAGTGTTATCTTTTTAACTTTAGCTTACTATACTTAGTAACCAATTCCTTTTCTTTTAATTAATAGTCTCAATCCACATACAGTGGACTCCCAGAGTTCGTTGGCTTCGGAGTTTGTGATATTTTTTTGGATCTGCTCAGAGTTCGTGATTCGTCCTGGACGCGTACGAGTGGCCTGAGCGGGCCCGACACTCCATTGAGAGTCAGTGTACCATTGTTTACCAGCAAGTGAGCTCCACCCACATTCCCACGCATTCATACCATACATTTTGTCATTATTCCAGTGTTTTTAGTGCTTGGGCCCCAAGAAAGCTCCTAGTGCCAGGCCTGTGGTAAAGAATGTCAGAAATACGGTAGAACTGAAAAAAAGAGATAATTGCAAAATATGAAAGTGGAGTTTGTGTCGCTGAGCTGGCCAGGCAGTATGGCAAAGCCTATTCAACCATCACTTCCATTGTGGCCAAGGGAAAGGAAATCAAGGACGCTGTTGTTGCAAAAGGTGCAAGTTTGGTCACAAAACAGAGATCGCAAATACTGGAAGATGTTGAAACTTTGTTGTTGGTGTGGATCACCCAGAAAGAATTAGCAGGAGATAGTGTTACGCAGACGATAATATCTGAAAAAGCAAGGCAATTGCATGGTGATCTCGTCAAGAAAACGCCTGCAACGAGTGCTGAAGAACGAATTTAAAGCCAGCAAAGGCTGGTTTGACAGATTTAAGAAGTGTAGTGGCATACATAGTGTGATAAGGCATGGTGAGGCAGCCAGTTCAGACAAACTTGCTGCTGAAAAATAAGTGTAGGAATTCAAAAGTTACGTAGAGGCTGGAGCATTTAAACCCGAACAAGTGTTTAAGTGTGACGAAACAGGCCTGTTTTGGAAGAAACTGCCAAACAGGACCTACATTACACAGGAGGAAAAGGCACTGCCAGGACACAAGCCTATGAAAGACAGGCTAACTCTTATGTTGTGTGCTAATGCTAGTGGATTTAAAGGGGTATTATCAAAGTGAAGCCTTTATCTCTCTGGACAAATTTGCCTGTTTTGGTAATCCCGCACCCTCCTCCTAATTTCGCAAACTCCAGAATTCTCTGCATTATATTCACACCACACTATCAATGCACCTCAGCCCGCCAATCATCACCCTGGGCCCTACTCTCCACTAAGATTACCTCCATGCTCGTCCATTCTCTCTCTCCTCAGTGACATGCTTAATGCATCTCCTAATTCAAACCCATGCTTTCACACCCTTATATCACATGCAGTCGTTGAATTCACCGTCACCCTATAGACTATACATACTCATACATTCCTCTCTTTACTTCCATGGACAAGGTTCTTTGTCTCCACAGACTCCGAAGTGCTCCACTCACCCTTTTCCCTCATCAATTCTATGATTCACCTCATCCTTCATAGACCCATCCGCCGACATGTCCACTCCCAAATATCTGAATACATTCACCTCCTCCATACTCTCTCCCTCCAATCTGATATCCAATCTTTCGTCACCTATTCTTTTTGTTATCCTCATCACCTTACTCTTTCCTATATTCACTTTCAATTTTCTTCTTTTACACACCCTACCAAATTCATCCACCAACCTCTGCAACTTCTCTTCAGAATCTCCCAAAAGCACAGTGTCATCAGCAAAAAGCAACTGTGACAACTCCCACTTTGTATTTGCTTCTTTATCTTTTAGCCCAACACCTCTTGCCAAGACCCTCGCATTCACTTCTCTTACAACCCCATCTATAAATAAATTGAACAACCACGGTGACATCACACATCCTTGTCTAAGGCCCACTTTTACTGGGAAATAGTCCCCTTCCCTCCTACACACTCTAACCTGAGCCTCACTATCCTCATAAAAACTCTTCACTGCTTTCAGTAACCTTCCTCCTATTCCATACACCTGCAACATCTGCAACATTGCCCCCCTATCTACCCTATCATACGCCTTTTCCAAATCCATAAATGCCACAAAAACATCTTTATCCTTATCCAAATACAGTGGTCCCCCGGCTAACGTTCACCCCGGAAATCGTACAAGTATGTAAGTATAATATTGTAAGGGCTTGTGGAAGTGCATTTTTGAGGGTCTGGAATAGATTAACCTACATGTCATTATTTCTTAAGGAAGTAAATTCGTTCGGTAATGGCACTTGAGCAGGCTTCTGCAGTGAATTTTGAACGTTAACCGGGGGACCACTGTACTGTTCACCTATATGTTTCACTGTAAACACTTGGTCTACACACCCCCTACCTTTCCTAACGCCCCCTTGTTCATCTGCTATCCTGCTTTCTGTCTTACTCTTAATTCTTTCAATAATAACTCTACCATACACTTTACCAGGTACACTCAACAGACTTATTCCCCTATAATTTTTGCACTCTCTTTTGTCCCCTTTGCCTTTATACAAAGGAACAATACACGCTCTCTGCCAATCCCTAGGTACCTTACCCTCTTCCATACATTTATTAAATAATAGCACCAACCACTCCAAAACTATATCCCCACCTGCTTTTAACATTTCTATCTTTATCCCATCAATCCCAGCTGCCTTACCCCTTTCATTCTACCCACTGCCTCACGAACTTCCCTACACCCACAACTGGCTCTTCCACACTCCTACAAGATGTTATTCCTCCTTGCCCTACACACGAAATCACAGCTTCCCTGTCTTCATCAACATTTAACAACTCCTCAAAATATTCTCTCCATCTTCCCGATACCTCTAACTCTCCATTTAAAAACTCTCCTCTCCTATTTTTAACTGTCAAATCCATTTGTTCTCTAGGCTTCCTCAACTTATTAATCTCATTCCAAAACTTTTTCTTATTTTCAACAAAATTTGCTGATAACATCTCACCCACTCTCTCATCTGCTCTCTTTTACATTGCTTCACCACTCTTTTAACCTCTCTTTTTCTCTCCATATACTCTTCCCTCCTTGCATCACTTCTACTTTGTAAAACCTCTCATATGCTAACTTTTTCTCCCTTACTACTCTCTTTACATCATCATTCCACCAATCGCTCCTCTTCCCTCCCGCACCCACTCGCCTGTAACCACAAACTTCTGCTGAACACTCTAACACTACATTTTTAAATCTACCCCATACATCTTCGACCCCATTGCCTACACTCTCACTAGCCCATCTATCCTCCAATAGTTGTTTATATCTTACCCTAACTGCCTCCTCTTTTAGTTTATAAACCTTCACCTCTCTCTTACTTACTGATTCTATTTTCCTTGTATCCCATCTACCTTTTACTCCCAGTGTAGCTATAACTAAAAAGTGATCTGATATATCTGTGGCCCCTCTATAAACATGTACATCCTGAAGTCTACTCAACAGTCTTTTATCCACCAATACATAGTCCAACAAACTACTGTCATTACGCCCTACATCATATCTTGTATACTTATTTATCCTCTTTTTCTTAAAATATGTATTACCTATAACTAAACCCCTTTCTATACAAAGTTCAATCAAAGGGCTCCCATTATCATTTACACCTGGCACCCCAAACTTACCTACTACACCCTCTCTGCATGTTTCTCCCACTTTAGTATTTAGGTCCCCTACCACAATTTCTCTCTCATTTGGTTCAAAAGTTCCTATATATTCGCTTAACATCTCCCCAAATCTCTCTCTCTCCTCTACACTCCTCTCTTCTCCAGGTGCATACACGCTTATTATGACCCACTTTTCGCATCCGACCCTTATTTTAATCCACATAATCCTTGAATTTACACATTCATATTCCCTCTTTTCCTTCCATAACTGATCCTTCAACATTATTGCTACCCCTTCCTTAGCTCTAACTCTCTCAGATACTCCTGACTTAATCCCATTTATTTCTCCCCACTGAAACTCGCCTACCCCCTTCAGCTTTGTTTCGCTTAGGGCCAGGACATCCAACTTCTTTTCATTCATAACATCGGCAATCATCTCTTTCTTATCATCCGCACTACATCCACGCACATTCAGACAACCCAGTTTTTCTTCTTCTCTTTTTTAGTAGATTTGTACAGAAGGGGTTACTAGCCCATTGCTCCCGGCATCTTAGTCGCCTCATACGACACGCATTGCTTACAGAGGAAAGATTCTTTTCCACTTCCCCATGGACAATAGAGAAAATAAAAAGAACAAGAGCTATTAAGAAAAAGAAGAAAAACCTAGATGTGTGTATGTATATATATGCATGTGTATGCCAGTGTAGTGTGACCTAAAGTGTAAGTAGAAGTAGCTAGATATACAGTGGTACCTCGACTTACGATGTTATCATCTTACGTTATTTTCGATAACCGATATTTATAACGTAAGAAATTTGAATGCGACTTGCGATGTTTGCTTCGTCTAACGACATTCGTACCGGACGTGTCCGCTTGGCGCCCAGCTGAGCGCGCACTCCAGGGAGCGTCAGTGCTATTGTTTACAAGCGAGAGCGACCACCCACCCACACCCACGCATTCATACCAGTATATTGTCATTATTCCACTGTTTTTAGTGCTTGCAACTGCTAAATAAGCTACCATGGGTCCAAGGAAAGCTCCTAGTGCTAAGCCTGTGGTAAAGAATGTGCAGGGAGTGAAGCATTTATGCAGAGAGTGTAGCAGGGATGCAGGGAGTGTAGCAGGCATGCAGGGAGTGTAGCAGGCATGCAGGGAGTGTAGCAAAGATGCAGAGAGTGTAGCAGGGATGCAGGGAGTGTAGCAGGCATGCAGGGAGTGTAGCATTCATGCAGGGAGTGTAGCAAAGATGCAGGGAGTGTAGCAGGGATGCAGGGAGTGTAGTAGGCATGCAGGGAGTGTAGCATTCATGCAGGGAGTGTAGCAAAGATGCAGGGAGTGTAGCAGGGATGCAGGGAGTGTAGCAGGGATGCAGGGAGTGTAGCAAGGATGCAGGGAGTGTAGCAGGGATGCAGGGAGTGTAGCAAGGATGCAGGGAGTGTAGCAAGGATGCAGGGAGTGTAGCAGGGATGCAGGGAGTGTAGCAAGGATGCAGGGAGTGTAGCAAGGATGCAGGGAGTGTAGCAAGGATGCAGGGAGTGTAGTAGGCATGCAGGGAGTGTAGCATTCATGCAGGGAGTGTAGCATTCATGCAGGGAGTGTAGCATTCAAAGAAAAAGGCCAGTAACCCCAGAAAAGAACTTGGTACCTGCAGTGTTAATGGAAGGGATTCCCCTTCAAACACTAGCATACTACTCCACCTTCTCCCTCCTCCGTCCTCCACACATCAACAACTCTTCAATAAATGTAAGTGACATGTTATTGTTCAATATTTACATGTGTATTTAGGTATTCTTTATTAAATTCTTTATTATTTAATGTCAAAAAGTTCTAAAAAATATTTTATTTAACTACTTTTGGAAGTCTTGGACGGATTAAATTTATTTCCATTATTTCTTATGGGGAAAATTGATTCGAGTAACGATTGTTTCGCCTTAAGATATGCCCTCTCTGACGGATTAATATCGTAAGTCGAGGTACCACTGTACCTGTTATCCAGCGTGTTTATGAGACAGAAAAAAGACACCAGCAATCCTACCATCATGTAAAACAGTTTCAGGTTTCTGTTTCACAGTCACCTGGCAGGACGGTAGTACCTCCCTGGGTGGTTGCTGTCTACCAACCTACTACCATATCTCGAGGAAAATAAATTGCCACTTAAGTGCCTCCTGGTAATGGACAATGCTCCTGGTCATCCTCCAGACTTGCAAGAGCAAATTGTGGAGGATTTGAAGTTCATCAAAGTGAATTTCTTGCCCCTAATACCACTCCTCTCCTCCAGCCCATGGACCAGCAGGTCATTTGTAACTTCAAAAAACTGTACACCAAAGCAATGTTTGAAAGGTGCTTTGACATAACCTCAGACACTGGTGTGACCCTAAGAGAGTTCTGGAAAGATCACTTCAATATTCTCAATTGCATAAACCATATAGGAAAGGCTTGGGAGGAAGTGAGCACCAGGACTTTGAACTCTGCTTGGAGAAAATTGTGGCCAGACTCTGTCCCAGAGAGGGATTTTGAAGGGTTTGGGGCTGAGCCTCAGGGCCCTGAGCCTGTTGTGGAAAGAATTGTGGCACTGGGAAGTCCATGGGGTTGGAGGTTAGTAGCGAGGATGTGGAAGAGTTGGTGGAGGACCACAATGAAGAGCTAACCACTGCAGATCTGCAAGAGCTTCAACTGCAACAGAAACAGACCACACCTCAGGAAAGTGATTCAGAGGAGGAGGAAGAGATATGGAGGACGTTGCCTTCTTCAAAGATTAAGATGTGTGCCAAATGGAGTGACTTGCAAAGATTTATGGAGTATTATCACCCTAACAAAGCTGTTGCAGCCCATGCTAGCAACATGTACAATGAGACTGTGGTGTCCCACTTGAGGGCTGTTTTAAAGGAATGCCAGATACAGAGCTCCCTGGACAGTTATTTTATCAGACAGGGGTCAAGTGACTCTCAACCTGGTCCTAGTGGCATTAACAGAAAAAGACCAGTAACCCCAGAAAAGAACTTGGTACCTGAAATGTTAATGGAAGGGGATTCCCCTTCCAAACACTAGCAACTCCTTCATCCTCTTCCCTCCTCCCGTCTTCCACACATCAACAACTCTTCAATAAATGTAAGTGACATGACCATAACACTAGACACAGATCACTCCTCGATGTTCCCCGTGTCCACCTAACACTATGTAAAAACTCAATGCACATAAAAGGCACGAAAATTTGTAATTCATTACCTGTCATTGCCAAAGAAACCCTACCTGTACCCCAATTCAAAACGATGCTAAAAAACCACCTTCTCACCCAAAGATAATTGCTCCATATCAACCATTCCCAGCAAAGTAGAATAATCACTTAACATAAAACCTGACTTTAAAGTCAATGTAATGTATGAATGAACGAATGAATGAATGTAAAACCTGTTATGAATAATACTTACTTAGCTAATTATTCCCACAACACTTATATTATAATGACCACGTAAACTAACTGCAATGCAATTAATTGTTTTAAATTGTTATCTCACTCAATTAGTTGCATTGCTGCAATAAATTGCTACAATTAATTGATATGTTCAACTTATATTCAAACTTTAAAACTTAGATATGCAAATTTACTTATTTTATAAATTATCAACCATAACTTTTTATTATTTTATTATTATTATTGCTTTAATTTGTTTAATCTGATTTAATTAATTTTATAATGAAGACAAAAGTACAAAACTATGTTCAAATTTCATAGCTTAAATACTCACCTTTACTCATTGTATACTATCTACAAAAATTCTTACAATCTAGTTTTAAGTTAATTTTAAGTCTGCCCAAAATGCCCTGCATACTAGGGGCTTTTGGCATGTACACCTCATGTAATCTCAATAACCAAATGTAATTCTTTGTATCATGTCCAAATAAAAATTATTATTATTATTATTATTACTAACCATACCACGGGTGGGGTTCGAACCCGCGGTCAGAGAGTCTCAAAACTCTAGACCGTCGCGTAAGCCACTAGGCCAGCTAGCTTCAATAAGATTCATCCCACTAGGTATATTTCTACACCATAGGAAGGTTAGCATAGGCACCACTGTGTCCACAAATGCAAGAGTTTTGAGACTCTCTGACCGCGGTTCGAACCCCACCCGTGGTATGGTTTGTTTGCAATCGTGTCATTATGATTTCGTGAGTCATGTGGACGGCTTTGAGGGGGACTTGAGCTAGAGTTCGTCACGGCCATGCTAGCGGGAGATTCGTCTGTAAAAACTTGCATTTGTGGACACAGTGGTGCCTATGCTAACCTTCCTATGGTGTAGAAATATACCTAGTTGGATGAATCTTATTGAAGCTAGCTGGCCTAGTGGCTTACGCGACGGTCTAGAGTTTTGAGACTCTCTGACCGCGGGTTCGAACCCCACCCGTGGTATGGTTTGTTTGCAATCGTGTCATTACGATTTCCTGAGTCATGTTATTACTGTTTATTTCTTATGTCTCATTGTTTTCTGTGTAATTTAACCCTTTGACTGTTTCGGTCGTATATATATGTCTTACGAGCCACTGTTTTGGACGTATATATACTCACAAATTCTAGCGGCTTCAAATCAAGCGGGAGAAAGCTGGTAGGCCCACATATGAGAGAATGGGTCTGTGTGGTCAGTGTGTGCTGTATAAAAAAAATCCTGCAGCACGCAGTGCATAATGAGAGAAAAAAACTCCGACCATTTTTTTGGATTAAAACGCCGTCTTTGAGGTGTTTTTTCGTATAGTATTTATGGTTGTATTCTCTTTTCTATGGTCTCATTTAATAGAATGGAAAACATACTACAGAGATATAGATGATTTTGATTAGTTTCATGAAGAAAATGACCTTGAAATTGAGCTCAAAGTAGGGGAAATGTTCGATTTTTGCAAATGTTCAAGAGTAAACAAATCACGCCACGCGTCCAATACACATCAAATGGTGAGTCTAATATTCTTTCACAAGTGCACTGATATTATTTATACCATTTTTACAATAATGCAATAGTCTGCATAACATTAAATCTTCTATTTTTTTGTGGATAAAAAATAAAAATAGAAAGCAAGAGTAATATAAGAGGGGCCTAAAGACATGACTAATGAACAGATAACATCTTATTTTAGTGCCAGGAATGTCTGCATTGTTTATTCTGGATCCTATTTTGAAATTGACAACTTTTTTATTTTGCATGAAATTGGCCAAATTGCCAATTTCTGACCACTTTATTGGGTAGTTGAAATCGGTAAATTGGTGGTTTCTTGTACTCAATTGATAGAACAAATGGAGTTCTAAAGAAATAGCTATGAGTTTGGTCGACTGGAACAACGGAATTGGCCGAAAATAGGGCTCAAAATCGGCAAAATTGCCAATGTGTATATATCTCTGAGATCACTAACTTCGTGAGAGCGTAACTCCGTAAGTTTTATATCAAATTTCATACTTTTGGTGTCATTACCATCGGGAAAAGATTCTCTATCATTTCATAAGAATTTTTTTTTTTTAAATTCTGCGACAACAGGAGAGCACTCAGGATTAGGGGTTGCGACAGTCAAAGGGTTAATGTATATTTGTTATACAATTTTTTTTTATTTTAATACTTTTGTGTGTCTGGAACGGATTAATTTTATTTCCATTATTTCTTACGGAAAAAATAGATTCGGAGTTCGTTATATTCAGTGTTCGGAGCGCCCTCTGGAACGGATTAATCACGAACTCCGGGGGTCCACTGTACTCATCCTTGATAGTAGTTGTTAGTACGTAATGGCTTTTCAATTTATTTTTTTTTACAGATTATTCCTTAGTTACTTTTATTTGATACTTAGCTACATTCTCCATTACTCTTATGAATGCAAATATTGATCCTGATATTAGCCTCTTTTCTAGGTAGTAGGTTGGTAGATGGCAACCGCCCAGGGAGGTACTACCGTCCTGCCAAGTGAGTGTAAAACGAAAGCCTGTAATTGTTTTACATGATGGTAGGATTGCTGTGTCTTTTTTCTGTCTCATAAACATGCAAGATTCCAGGATGTCTTGTTACTTTTTACTTACACTTAGGTCACACTAAAATTCATGTACAAGCATATACAGTGGTACCCGACTTAATGGTCCCCCAAACTCACCCTTTTTTTTGTAAGTTTATTTTTTTAAAAGCTTTTGCAAGTGTAATTTTGGGGGTCTAAAAGGACTAGCCCCCTTTTTCATCATTTTCCCTTTTGGGGATAAATTCGTTTTGGGAATGGCACTTGAACAGCATTCTGGAATGAAAAAAAAATCGAAGTCGAGGTACCATTTAAAACACCCCCTCTGGGTTTTCTTCCTTTTCTTACTAGATCTTGTTTTTATTTCCCCCTATCTCCATGGGGAAATGGAACAGAATTCTTCCTCCTAAAACCAAAAGTGTGTCGTAAGAGTCGACTAAAATGCCGGGGGGCAAGGGGCTAGTAACCCCCTTTTCCTGTATACATTACTAAAGTTAAAAAAAAGAAACTTTTGTTTTTTCTTTGGACCACCCGCCGGGGGGAAAAGGCTGATTTGTTGAACAAGAAAGATTAACCTTATTTTTTTTCCCAAAACAAATAATCCTAACAATAATTGCCATT
>WNWK01040917.1:0-16727 GCA_009830355.1 Cherax destructor
AGCCATAAATTTGCTAGCCAAGGATAGTAGATGGCCCTCTCACGATGCTGTCCGGAAACATTGCTGCGAATCCGACGTCGTCAGATGACGTAGAACCATCGGTGTACACTGTGAAGGCATGGGAATGAGAATCCGCTGTAGTAGTTGGGCTTTCGTGCAAGGCAGAAAAAAGAACAGACACGGACAGCAGAAACTTACAAAGGGGTAGGGAAAAGGGAGATACCACATGAAAATAGAAAGGTGGTAGCTGAAGGAAGACAAGAGCGAATGTAGACAAAGAAAAAAAGGGATGAATAAACAGGCTCCGCTAATAAATAAAGAGCATCTACTAATATCTGTGACAATCCCTATACATGGAAGGATTGTGGAGGTCATGAGTGAACATAATAGTGAAGTCAATGGGCATCACGACGATCGGACAAGGATGGAATGTTCACTTCTACATAGAGGCTCTCAACCGGGGAAGAACGAAAAGCATTAAGGTATAAATGCAATCCCTGGTGATGGATGGGACTAAGGCTGGAAAGAGTCTACCTGGAGTCTACATGGAGAGAAATTCCAGGGGTCAACGCCCCCGGCGGCCCGGTCTGTGACCAGGCCTCCTGTTGGACCAGAGCCGATCAACCAGGCTGTTACTGCTGGCCGCACGCAGTCCAATGTATGAACCACAGCCCGGCTGATCAGGTACCGACTTGAGGTGCCTGTCCAGTGCCTGCTTGAAGACAGCCAGGGGCTTGTTGGCAATCCCCTGATGTATGCGGGGAGGCAGTTGAACAGTCTTGGCCCTGACACTTATTGTGTTGTCCCTCAACGTGCTAGTGGCACCCCTGCTCTTCATTGGGGGATGTTCATCGCCTGCCGAGTCTTTTGCTTTCGTAGGGAGTGATTTTTGTGTGTGTAGTGATTCCGCTCTTGTGGGAGCGCAGCAGGACACAATACTGCACCACCTCAGGGGCCCCTTACAATAACAACATAGTACGGCGATGGCCCAGCATGGCGTGTGGTCTTCTTTACACAGATACATTCGTGATGCAGATTACATGGTAAGCTTAAATATGTCGCCAGTAGCTATAGCTTTTCTGAGGACATATGCACCTTACATCACCTGTCCTCAGCAGCAGTCATTAGATGTATTTTCTTCTGTTGCAGACATGTACCATGGGTTCTGTGTTCAAAAGCCTGGAATAAGGCCTGTGTTTTTATCACAACAGTGGCAAGTTTGGTACTAATCCTCGAGAATTTTCCATGTGATATAATAATGTATCTCTCCCGCCTGCGTTCTAGAGAGTACAGGTTTAGGAATTCAAGCGTTCCCAGTAGTTGAGGTGGTTTTTCGCACTTATGCGTGCGGTGAAGTTCCTGCACATTTTCAAGGTCAGCAATTTCACCCACCTTGAAAGGTGCAGTTAGGTGCAGCAATATTCCAGCCTAGATAGAACAAACGATCTGTAAAGTGTCAACATGGGCTTGGCATCCTGGTTTTGAAGTTTCTATTATCCATCCTGTCATTTTTCAGCAGATGCAATTGCTACATTGTTCTGGTCCTTGAAGGTGAGATCCTCTGACATGATCACTCCCAGGTCTTTGACATTGGTTTTTTCGCTCTATTGTGTGGTTGGAATTAGTTTTGTACTCCGATGAGATTTTAATTTCTTCACGTTTTCCGTATCTGAGTAATTGAAATTTCTCATCATTGAACTTCATATTGTTTGAGTAGCAGGGGAGGCCGCCGAATATATCTGGTCACCATAATTGAGTTTCGATAAATTAGGGCTGAATGCAGGCGAAGGAGAGACGATCAGCCCCTATGAAAGATGTGCTAGGGTTTTAAGGAGATTGCCACTAGAAAATTTAAACCCGTGAGTGGTGGCCAAATCAGAAACCCGTTGAAGGCATGCTGGAGGAAACTGCAATGAGGTGACAGTCAGCACCCACACAAGCTATTGCAAAGTCATCAACATAAAGCGATGACCAAATATTGGATGGGAGAACAGATGCCAGATTATTTAAAACAAGGAGAAAGAATGTTGTGCCAGAACGTTGTGCTCAGAACACATTCCTTGGGGACACCTTCAGCTTGATAAACTCCGTGGAAAGCACATACTAACTCAGACACAGAAATGTCTTTCAGTTTAGAATGCCTTAAGTAAAAAATGTAGATTGCTTCGAAACCTAAGGAGGGCCTGGGCCAAGATATACCTCCAAGTTGTGTCATAAGCCTTCTCAAGGTCAAAAAGATGGAGATAACCGAGTGGTTATAGCAAAGGCATTACGAATATACGTAACCAAGCACAGTAAGGGGTCAATGGCAGAACAGCCCTTATGAAAGCTATATTGTGTCTCTCTAAATACCACATCAAACGTCTATTATCTAGGAGTTCCATCACCTTGCAAACTGCACTGGTAAGAGCGATGGGATGGTAGTGGAGGTATCATGTCCCGTAGTACCCGGTTTGCAAAAAGGGAGAACAATAGCAGACTTCCACAGCTGTGAAGAACTCCTTGCGACCATATAAGATTAAAGAATCATAAGAGGACAGCAAGAGCAGACTGATGCAAATGGTGTAGCATACGAATATGTATGTCGTCTGGCCCAGCTGCCGATGATCGGCAAGCAGAGTGTTGCCTACAGCTCTTGAAGGGTAAAAGGCACTTTATAAAGAGAAAATCTAAGGGCTCTAACCCCTGGTAGACTTAGAAGAAAGGAATAAGGACATAGATGGAGCCCCCGAGAAAGGCAGACCAGATGATTACCAGTTTCAGTGCAACGGCAGAGAGGGTGTCTATATCGACACAGCAACCTGAAGAACAGGAGCCGGGTCGGGGGAGAATTTTCCACTTAAATTCCGCACTTTCTTCCAGACTGCACTCATCGAGGAAGCCGAAGTGATGATGAAACGTAATCCTGCCAGCAAGTGCGTTTAGATGAATGGTTCAGAGAACCGACAAGTTACAAATTAGACACATATGCAACATTTGGGTATCTTTATTGAAGAAACGTTTCGCCACACAGTGGCTTCATCAGTCCAATACAAAGTAGAAAGGTGTAAGGAGAGTAGGAGTTTTGAGGTAATCAGTCCCTCGGCCTGGAGTCGATGTGTTCAGTCCATCAATCTTGTAGAAAGTACAGCATATGTCCGTAGAGGTGGCTTATATACTGTAGTCAGGTGAGGTGAAGCAGCAGGAGGCGGGGTCATAGTGGTACCATGCACTACTCTAAGTAGGTCTTCGTCCAAAGGTTGGACAAGTGTTGAAAATTCGTTTGTACTAAGATCCCAAGATGTTGCTGTGTCAGACAGGGTGTAGATGAATGGTTCAGAGAACCGACATATGTGTCTAATTTGTAAGTGCGTTTAGCATCGCGTATCGCATGGTGAGCAATTGCTCTCCTCTTCTTAAAATCAAGGAGTCTCTCTGTGGTTCTGTTATACCCGTACCTGCCCAAGAGAGAACCCGCAATAATGGATTCAAGTTAGATAAGTTTAGATTTAGAAAGGATATAGGAAAGTATTGGTTTGGAAATAGGGTAGTTGATGAGTGGAACAGTCTGCCTAGTAGGGTTATTGAAGCTAGGACCTTGGGTAGTTTCAAATTTAGGTTGGATAAATTCATGAGTGAGGGTTGGATTTGAGTGGGACTCCATGACAGTAATAGAATTATCAAAGCTTATTTCTTGGGTAGCATTGAAAATTGGGTTGAACATAAGAACATAAGAAAGGAGGAACACTGCAGCGGGGCCTGTTGGCCATACTAGGCAGGTCCTTCACAATCCATCCACTAACAGAATAATTGCCCAACCTAATTTCAATTCTGCCAAGAATAGCTTGAAGATTCTATTAACTTAGTGGAGTCCACTCAAATCCAACCTCTCACTCATGAATTTATCCAACCTAAATTTGAAACTACCCAAGGTCATAGCTTCAATGACCCTACTAGGCAGACTGTTCCACTCATCAACTACCCTATTTCAAACCAATATTTTCCTATATCCTTTCTAAATCTAAACTTATCCAATTTGAATCCATTATTGCGGGTTCTCTCTTGGAGAGATATCCTCAAGACCTTATTTATATCCCTTATTACATAAGAACATAAGAAAGGAGGAACACTGCAGCAGGCCTGTTGGCCTATACTAGGCAGGTCCTTCACAATCCATCCCACTAACAGAATAATTGCCCAACCTAATTTTAAATTCTAAACAAGAAATAAGCTTTGAAGATTCTATTAACTCAAGTGCGAGTCCACTCAAATCCAACCCCTCTCACTCATGAATTTATCCAACCTAAATTTGAAACTACCCAAGGTCCTAGCTTCAATGACCCTACTAGGCAGACTGTTCCACTCATCAACTACCCTATTTCCAAACCAATATTTGAGGGGGGTTGGATTTGAGTGGGACTCGCACTTGAGTTAATAGAATCTTCAAAGCATAATTCTTGGGTAGAATTGAAAATTAGGTTGGGCAATTATTCTGTTAGTGGGATGGATTGTGAAGGACCTGCCTAGTATGGGCCAACAGGCCTGCTGCAGTGTTCCTCCTTTCTTATGTTCTTATGTTCTAAACTTATCCAATTTGAATCCATTATTGCGGTTCTCTCTTGGAGAGATATCCTCAAGACCTTATTTATATCCCCCTTATTAATACCCATCTTCCACTTATATACCTCGATCATGTCTCCCCTCATTCTTCGTCTTACAAGTGAATGTAATTTAAGGGTCTTCAATCTTTCTTCATACGGAAGATTTCTAATGCTATGAATTAACTTTGTCATTCGTCGCTGAATGTTTTATAACGAATTTATATCCATTCTGTAAAATGGAGACCAGAACTGAGCTGCATAATCTAGGTGAGGCCTTACTAATGATGTATAAAGCTGTAATATAACCGCTGGACTTCTGTTGCTTACACTTCTTGATATAAATCCTAGTAATCTATTTGCTTTATTTCTTACACTTAGACATTGCTGACTTGGTTTGAGGTTGCTGCTTACCATAACCCCCAGATCCTTTTCGCATTCTGTACTGCTGAGTTCAACATTATTAAGCTGGTAGGTGCTAGGGTTATGAACATTCCCGAGCTTTAGAACTTTGCATTTATCTACATTGAACTGCATCTGACCAGGAATTGAGTTTGTCTAAATCCTCCTGAAGTTCCGTGACATCTACGTCTGAATCGATTATCCTACCTATCTTGGAAATAAATGGTATAAAATACCGACACAATGGAAAAATAAACACATAAGCAGTATAATGTGATCCTTTATTGACAACGTTTCGCCCACGCAGTGGGCTTTATCGAGTCACGACAGATCTACCTGGAAAATGAGCAACATAGAGATATATATAGGGTACAGTCAGGTGGAGAATGCTGGGTCAGGTGGAGAAAGCTGCATGTGAGTCTTAAAAGTAGTGTGAAAACATAGTGTGACTTAAAGGACTTGTAGTGTACCATTCTTGAGTTCTAGGTGGGATAGCGTTGAAGAAGTTTCTTGGCAATAGGTTCAGCTATGTTGTAGAAGCCGTTGTTCTGGTTGAAGTTGTTGGACATACAGATGAGTGATGATTCTAGGATTCTTCGGTATTGCGTGTTGTCTTCTCTGGCGATGAGTCTTGCGTTTCTGTAGTTGATTAAATGGTTGTGTAAATTTCGGTGTTGAACACTGCGTACTGGTGTTCTGAAATGCGTGTTTGTAGGTCTCTGGATGTTTCGCCAACGTATAATTTGCTGCAGCCATTACAAGGGATTGTGTATACCCCTGCCGTGGACTGAAGCTTTTCCTGTCTGTTACTGGTAATGTCCTTAATGGTGGTGGATGTGGAGGTGGATACTCGGAATGAGGTCTTAGAAAAAATGTTGGAAACTTGTTTGGAAATGGAGTTGGTGGGAAGGACTATGTATCTCTTCTCAGCAGTGTCTTAAGAACATAAGAAAGGAGGAACACTGCAGCAGGCCTGTTGGCCCATACTAGGCAGGTCCTTCACAATCCGTCCCACTAACAGAATATTTGCTCAACCCAATTTTCAATGCTACCCAAGAAATAAGCTTTGACAATTCTACCCACTCATGCGCGAGACCCACTCAAATCCAACCCCTCTCACTCATAAGAACATAAGAATGGAGGAACACTGCAGAAGGCCTACTGGCCCATACAAGGCAGGTCCTTATCAAAACCACCACTACCTAAGAATTTATTCCCGTACTCACGACACTAATCAAACCCAGCCCCTCCCACTCATAAGAACATAAGAACATAAGAAAGGAGGAACACTGCAGCAGGCCTGTTGGCCCATACTAGGCAGGTCCTTCACAATCCGTCCCACTAACAGAATATTTGCTCAACCCAATTTTCAATGCTACCCAAGAAATAAGCTTTGACAATTCTACCCACTCATGCGCGAGTCCCACTCAAATCCAACCCCTCTCACTCATGAATTTATCCAACCTAAATTTGAAACTACCCAAGGTCCTAGCTTCAATAACCCTACTAGGCAGACTGTTCCACTCATCAACTACCCTATTTCCAAACCAATACTTTCCTATATCCTTTCTAAATCTAAACTTATCTAACTTGAATCCATTATTGCGGGTTCTCTCTTGGAGAGATATCCTCAAGACCTTATTTATATCCCCTTTGTTAATACCCATTTTCCACTTGTATACCTCGATCATGTCTCCCCTCATTCTACGTCTTACAAGTGAATGTAATTTTAGGGTCTTCAATCTTTCTTCGTAAGGAAGATTTCTAATGCTATGTATTAATTTAGTCATTCTACGCTGAATGTTTTCTAACGAATTTATGTCCATTCTGTAATATGGAGACCAGAACTGAGCTGCGTAATCTAGGTGAGGCCTTACTAATGATGTATAAAGCTGTAATATAACCTCTGGACTTCTGTTGCTAACACTTCTTGATATAAATCCCAGTAATCTATTTGCCTTATTACGTACGCTTAGGCATTGCTGTCTTGGTTTAAGGTTGCTGCTTACCATCACCCCCAAGTCCTTCTCGCAATCTGTATGGCTAAGTTCTACGTTATTTAACTTATAAGTGCTTGGGTTATGGACACTCCCGAGCTTCAGAACCTTGCATTTATCTACATTGAACTGCATCTGCCACTTTTCTGACCACGAATTAAGTTTGTCTAAATCTTCCTGAAGTTCTATGACATCTATGTTTGAATCAATTATCCTACCTATCTTCGTGTCGTCGGCGAATTTGCTCATATCACTAGTAATTCCCTCATCAAGGTCATTGATATATATTATAAATAACAATGGGCCTAAGACTGATCCCTGTGGAACACCACTTGTTACAAGTCCCCATTCGGATTTAACCCCATTTATGCACACTCTCTGCTTCCTATTGGTGAGCCATGACTCGATCCATGACAGCACTTTTCCCCCAATGCCATGAGCTGCCACTTTCTTTAACAGTCTCTGGTGCGGTACTCTATCAAAAGCCTTACTAAAGTCTAAATAAACAATATCGAATTCTTTATCGTGATCAACAGCCTCAAAAGCTTTACTGAAGAAGGTTAATAAATTAGATAGGCAGGAACGGCCCCTCGTGAATCCATGCTGGGTATCATTAATCAAATTATGGTTATCTAGATGGCTTCTAATAATATCAGCTATAATTGACTCTAATAATTTGCCTACAATTGAGGTCAGGCTTATTGGGCGGTAGTTTGACGGTAGTGACTTGTCCCCTGCTTTAAAAATAGGAATTTACATTAGCCATCTTCCACATATCAGACACTACACCTGTTTGAAGAGATAAATTAAAAATGTTAGATATTGGTTCACAGAGTTCCATTTTGCATTCCTTAAGAACCCTTGCAAAAAGCTCATCAGGACCCGGCGATTTATTTTGTTTCAGTCGGTCCAGCTGTTTCATAATCATTTCGCTAGTGACTGTGATATTACATAATTTATCTTCTTCTGGGCCTCTGTAAAAATTAATTACTGGGATATTATTAATGTCTTCCTGTGTGAAAACCGAGAGAAAATAATTATTAAAAATAGAGCACATATCATTCTCCTTGTCAGTAAGATGCCCAAAGTTATTTTTAAGGGGACCTATGTTATCCCTAACTTTTGTTCTATAAACCTGGAAAAAACTTTTGGGTTAGTTTTGAATCCTAGCAACTTTAATTTCATAGTCCCGTTTAGATTTTCTTATTCCCTTTTAACGTCCCTCTTAATGTCAGTATACTGATTTATAAGATGACCCTCACCTCTTTTATGCGCCTATAAATTCCTTTCTTCTGCCCTAAAAGATATTTGAGCCTATTATTCATCCATTTTGGGTCATTTCTACTTGATCTAATTTCTTTATACGGGATAAATGTTCTTTGGGCAGCCTGTATAGTGTTAAGAAAACTGTCATATTGATACCTTTCTTCTTCACCCCAGTCCACAGTTGATAAGTGTTCTCTAAGTCCATTATAATCTGCTAAGCGAAAATCTGGGACCATTACTGAATTATCCCTACTATCATACATCCATTCAATGCTAAAGGTAATTGACTTGTGGTCGCTTGAGCCGAGTTCTTCTGTAATTTCTAAATTATTAACAAGGGTTTCCTTGCTTGCCAGAACCAAGTCAAGTAGGTTATTTCCCCTTGTAGGTTCTGTTACAAACTGCTTCAAAAAGCAATCCTGAACTACTTCTAAAAAGTCGTTAGATTCAAAATTCCCTGTCATGAAATTCCAATCAATCTGACTAAAGTTAAAGTCCCCTAGAATTACTACGTTATCGTGTCTTGTGGCCTTAACAATTTCCTCCCAAAGTAGTCTCCCTTGTTCCCTATCTAAGTTTGGAGGACGGTAAATCACGCCTAAAATCAATTTTTCACACCCCTCTGAAAATTCTATCCAGACAGACTCTGTATGTGTTCTTTCAGACTTTATACCCATTTTTATGCAACAATTTAAATGATCACGGACATAGAGTGCCACCCCACCCCCTTTCCCGATACTTCTGTCTACTTGGAACAATTTAAAACCCTGAATGTGACATTCGGCAGGCAAGTCCCGATTTTTCATATTAAACCATGTCTCAGTTATTGCAAAAACATCAATATTACCCGTACTTGCAACTAATCTCAACTCGTCCATCTTATTCCTAGCACTACGACTATTGGTGTAATATATATTTAGAAACCCTCCTTTCTCTTTACCCTTCCTGCTCATCTCTGTTTTTCCACTATACCTATTACTGTCCTTGTCATCTAGTGTCACTAGCTTTTCACTATCCACCTTATTCTGCCTATTACTAGTTCTCCTACAACTTATAATATTACTACACTGGGACTTCTCTGTTTTCCCCCCAAAACCCATACCACTAACTATTTCTAGTTTAAAGCCCTAACAGCTCCCTCCACTGCAGTTGCCAGTGCCCCCACCCCAGACCTGGATAAGTGAACCCCATCCCTGGCATACATGTCATTTCTGCCATAGAAGAGGTCCCAGTTGTCAATGAATGTTACTGAATTTTTCTTACAGTATTTGTCCAGCCAGCAATTGACACCAATTGCCCTGGACAGCCATTCATTTCCAACTCCTCTCCTTGGCAAAATACCACATATGACAGGGTTCCCACCCTTCTTCCTAATTATGTCTATTGCTGACCTAAACCTGCTAGTCAGGTCCTCACTCCTACGTCTGCCAACATCGTTGCCTCCAGCACTGAGACAGATAATAGGATTGCTCCCATTACCTCTCATGATGTCGTCCAGACGGCTAACAATATCCTCCATCCCAGCCCCGGGAAAGCAAACCCTCTGTCTCCTACTCCTATCAATCAAACAGAAAGCCCTATCCATGTACCTAACCTGACTGTCCCCAACAACAACAATGTTTTTACCTTTCTTTGTGTCTTTCGTCGTGACGCTCCCAGAAGTCGACACACATTCATCGGGTAGCACGGAGAATGGGTTCGATGTTTCCACAACATTCTCCTGGGTCTTCGTTGTTTCTACCTCTCCACCCGTCCTCTTGAGCCTTAACTTTGTCCCATGCGTTTTAGCCACTGTCCAGGTTCCTTTCCTGGCTTGAGAATTCTCAACAGGAGGATTACTACGAATCCTCTTGTTTTCCTCAGTCAGTCGCTGTATCTCAAGCTTAGCTACCCTCAGTTCTTCCTTCAGCTGCTGGTAGAGTAGCTCAAGAGAGGACATCTTCTTCAGATTGACAGAGAATTTATCCAACCTAAATTTGAAACTACCCAAGGTCCTAGCTTCAATAACCCTACTAGGCAGACTGTTCCACTCATCAACTACCCTATTTCCAAACCAATACTTTCCTATATCCTTTCTAAATCTAAACTTATCTAACTTGAATCCATTATTGCGGGTTCTCTCTTGGAGAGATATCCTCAAGACCTTATTTATATCCCCTTTGTTAATACCCATTTTCCACTTGTATACCTCGATCATGTCTCCTCATTCTACGTCTTACAAGTGAATGTAATTTTAGGGTCTTCAATCTTTCTTCGTAAGGAAGATTTCTAATGCTATGTATTAATTTAGTCATTCTACGCTGAATGTTTTCTAACGAATTTATGTCCATTCTGTAATATGGAGACCAGAACTGAGCTGCGTAATCTAGGTGAGGCCTTACTAATGATGTATAAAGCTGTAATATAACCTCTGGACTTCTGTTGCTAACACTTCTTGATATAAATCCCAGAAATCTATTTGCCTTATTACGTACGCTTAGGCATTGCTGTCTTGGTTTAAGGTTGCTGCTTACCATCACCCCAAAGTCCTCGCAATCTGTATGGCTAAGTTCTACGTTATTTAACTTATAAGTGCTTGGGTTATGGACACTCCCGAGCTTCAGAACCTTGCATTTATCTACATTGAACTGCATCTGCCACTTTTCTGACCACGAATTAAGTTTGTCTAAATCTTCCTGAAGTTCTATGACATCTATGTTTGAATCAATTATCCTACCTATCTTCGTGTCGTCGGCGAATTTGCTCATATCACTAGTAATTCCCTCATCAAGGTCATTGATATATATTATAAATAACAATGGGCCTAAGACTGATCCCTGTGGAACACCACTTGTTACAAGTCCCCATTCGGATTTAACCCCATTTATGCACACTCTCTGCTTCCTATTGGTGAGCCATGACTCGATCCATGACAGCACTTTTCCCCCAATGCCATGAGCTGCCACTTTCTTTAACAGTCTCTGGTGCGGTACTCTATCAAAAGCCTTACTAAAGTCTAAATAAACAATATCGAATTCTTTATCGTGATCAACAGCCTCAAAAGCTTTACTGAAGAAGGTTAATAAATTAGATAGGCAGGAACGGCCCCTCGTGAATCCATGCTGGGTATCATTAATCAAATTATGGTTATCTAGATGGCTTCTAATAATATCAGCTATAATTGACTCTAGTAATTTGCCTACAATTGAGGTCAGGCTTATTGGGCGGTAGTTTGACGGTAGTGACTTGTCCCCTGCTTTAAAAATAGGAATTACATTAGCCATCTTCCACATATCAGACACTACACCTGTTTGAAGAGATAAATTAAAAATGTTAGATATTGGTTCACAGAGTTCCATTTTGCATTCCTTAAGAACCCTTGCAAAAAGCTCATCAGGACCCGGCGATTTATTTTGTTTCAGTCGGTCCAGCTGTTTCATAATCATTTCGCTAGTGACTGTGATATTACATAATTTATCTTGGAAAAATAAACACATAAGCAGTATAATGTGATCCTTTATTGACAACGTTTCGCCCACGCAGTGGGCTTTATCGAGTCACAGACAGATCTACCTGGAAAATGAGCAACATAGAGATATATATAGGGTACAGTCAGGTGGAGAATGCTGGGTCAGGTGGAGAAAGCTGCATGTGAGTCTTAAAAGTAGTGTGAAAACATGGTGTGACTTAAAGGACCTGCAGTGTACCATTCTTGAGTTCTAGGTGGGATAGCGTTGAAGAAGTTTGTTAAGTAAAAGGACACAAATGCAACTAATGTGACATTTTATTGTGGCAACGTTTCGCTCTCCAGGAGCTTTCTCAAGCCGTTACAAGCGTTACATGGACACAGTGGGCTATTATATACTCTCAAAGTGAGGTGAAATACTAGTGGTGGTCGAGGTAGTAGTGATAAGTAGTAGTAGTAGTAGTAATACAATAAGGTAGAACAATCAATATGCCTTATTGTATTACTACTACTACTACTACTTATCACTACTACCTCGACCACCACTAGTATTTCACCTCACTTTGAGAGTATATAATAGCCCACTGTGTCCATGTAACGCTTGTAACGGCTTGAGAAAGCTCCTGGAGAGCGAAACGTTGCCACAATAAAATGTCACATTAGTTGCATTTGTGTCCTTTTACTTAACATATTGTCGGTAATTCTACCAATATTATTACATTGAAGAAGTTTCTTGGCAATAGGTTCAGCTATGTTGTAGAAGCCGTTGTTCTGGTTGAAGTTGTTGGATATACAGATGAGTGATGATTCTAGGATTCTTCGGTATTGCGTGTTGTCTTCTCTGGCGATGAGTCTTGCGTTTCTGTAGTTGATTAAATGGTTGTGTAAATTTCGGTGTTGAACACAGGCATTTCTTGAGTCGTCAGATCTGCCTGCGTACTGGTGTTCTGAAATGCGTGTTTGTAGGTCTCTGGATGTTTCGCCAACGTATAATTTGCTGCAGCCATTACAAGGGATTGTGTATACCCCTGCCGTGGATTGAAGTTTTTCCTGTCTGTTACTGGTAATGTCCTTAATGGTGGTGGATGTGGAGGTGGATACTCGGAATGAGGTCTTAGAAAAAATGTTGGAAACTTGTTTGGAAATGGAGTTGGTGGGAAGGACTATGTATCTCTTCTCAGCAGTGTCTTCTCTGGGTGTGTTGAAGATGTTTAATGCCCGTCGTCTGCAGTCTCTAATGAAGTGGCGAGAATAGTGAAGTTTGGAAAAAACTTGTTCAGTGAGGGAGCATTCTTCTTCAAGGAACTCACTGCTGCAGATTCTGAGTGCGCGTAGGAAAAAGCCTATAATTACACCACGTTTAATTTTGGTGTCGTGGTGAGAGTAGAAGTGGAGAAGATCGTGTTGATTGGTAGGTTTTCGATAGACTTTAAAACGAAGTTCATGGTCAGCTTTGCAGAGAAGAACATCAAGGAAAGGAAGAGTGAGTGGTGTTCCACAGGGATCAGTCTTAGGCCCATTGTTATTTATAATATATATCAATGACCTTGATGAGGGAATTACTAGTGATATGAGCAAATTCGCCGACGACACGAAGATAGGTAGGATAATTGATTCAAACATAGATGTCATAGAACTTCAGGAAGATTTAGACAAACTTAATTCGTGGTCAGAAAAGTGGCAGATGCAGTTCAATGTAGATAAATGCAAGGTTCTGAAGCTCGGGAGTGTCCATAACCCAAGCACTTATAAGTTAAATAACGTAGAACTTAGCCATACAGATTGCGAGAAGGACTTGGGGGTGATGGTAAGCAGCAACCTTAAACCAAGACAGCAATGCCTAAGCGTACGTAATAAGGCAAATAGATTACTGGGATTTATATCAAGAAGTGTTAGCAACAGAAGTCCAGAGGTTATATTACAGCTTTATACATCATTAGTAAGGCCTCACCTAGATTACGCAGCTCAGTTCTGGTCTCCATATTACAGAATGGACATAAATTCGTTAGAAAACATTCAGCGTAGAATGACTAAATTAATACATAGCATTAGAAATCTTCCTTACGAAGAAAGATTGAAGACCCTAAAATTACATTCACTTGTAAGACGTAGAATGAGGGGAGACATGATCGAGGTATACAAGTGGAAAATGGGTATTAACAAAGGGGATATAAATAAGGTCTTGAGGATATCTCTCCAAGAGAGAACCCGCAATAATGGATTCAAGTTAGATAAGTTTAGATTTAGAAAGGATATAGGAAAGTATTGGTTTGGAAATAGGGTAGTTGATGAGTGGAACAGTCTGCCTAGTAGGGTTATTGAAGCTAGGACCTTGGGTAGTTTCAAATTTAGGTTGGATAAATTCATGAGTGAGAGGGGTTGGATTTGAGTGGGACTCGCGCATGAGTGGGTAGAATTGTCAAAGCTTATTTCTTGGGTAGCATTGAAGATTGGGTTAAGCAAATATTCTGTTAGTGGGACGGATTTGAAGGACCTGCCTAGTATGGGCCAACAGGCCTGCTGCAGTGTTCCTCCTTTCTTATGTTCTTATGTTCTTATGTGTAAACTGGATTGATGGCTCAACCTGGTTGAGTTCGTGTTGGAGAGCTTGAACGTTGAAGCGCCTGGGAGTTATGATGAGAATGTCGTCAACATAACGAAGCCAGGTGACAGAAGAGGGAATAATGGTGGAAAATCGCTCGGCTTCCAAATGTTCCACAAGGATCAGTTTTAGGCCCATTGTTGTTCATAATTTACATAAATGACCTTGATGAAGTTCAATGTGGACAAGTGTTAGGTACTAGTCCTTGGTAACGAAAATATCCCTCGAATTTATAAACTAGGTGAAGTAGAGCTTGATCATACAGAATGTGAAAAAGACTTGGGAGTCATGGTAAGCAGGAATCTAAAGCCAAGACAACAGTGCCTAAGTGTGCGCAATAAGGCTAACAGATTACTAGGATTTATTTCAAGAAGTATAAGCAACAGAAGTCCAAAAGTTATTTTACAGCTCTATACATCACTAGTGAGACCTCATTTGGATTATGCAGCTCAGTTTTGGTCTCCTTACTACAGGATGGATATAGATTCATTGGAGAACATACAAAGAAGAATGACTAAAATGATTTACAGTATAAGAAATCTCCCGTATGAAGATAGACTTAGAGCGTTGAATCTCCACTCTCTGGAGAGACGTAGAGTGAGGGGAGATATCATCGAGGTGTACAAGTGGATGATGGGCATAAACAAGGGAGATATTAGTAAAATACTGAGGATATCGAACCAAGTAAGAACCAGAAATAACGGATTTAAATTGGATAAATTTAGATTTAGAAAGGACATAGGCAAGTACTGGTTTTCGAACAGAGTTGTAGATGCGTGGAACAATCTTCCGAGTACTGTGATAGAGGCTAGGACCTTGGGTGGCTTTAAAAAGAGATTGGACAAATATATGAGTGGGAGGGGCTGGGTTTGATTAGTGTCGTGAGTACGGGAATAAATTCTTAGGTAGTGGTGGTTTTGATATGGACCTGCCTTGTATGGGCCAGTAGGCCTTCTGCAGTGTTCCTCCATTCTTATGTTCTTATGTTCTTATGTTCCATATATAGGTTCGCAAGGACGGCACTAAGTGGCGATCCCATGGGTAGTCCAAAAGTTTGCTGAAAGAGTTGGTTTTCGAAAGAGAAACATGTAAAGTCCACACATAGTTCAACAAGGTCGATGAAATCGCTGGCTGGAAGAGGAAGATCAAGCGAGTCGTCAATTTTCCTGCGCAAGAGATCGATAGCTTGTGTAGTAGGTACTTTGGTGAATAGGGATGTTACATCAAGGCTGGAGAGTTTCTTGTTTCTGATGTTGATGTTGCGAATGCGATTGAGAAGGTCACCAGAGTGTTTGAGATGTGCTGGACTGATGGTGCCCAAAAGTTTGGAGAGGTGTTTAGCGAGAATTCCTGAGATTTGGTGGGGAGCACTGCCTATTCCCGAGGATATGGGCCTCAATGGGATACCTGGTTTGTGAAACAAGAAACTCTCCAGCCTTGATGTAACATCCCTATTCACCAAAGTACCTACTACGAACTCAACCAGGTTGAGCCATCAATCCAGTTTACACTAGAAGAAGAAGTCGACAACACTCTTCCTTTCCTTGATGTTCTTCTCTGCAAAGCTGACCATGAACTTCGTTTTAAAGTCTATCGAAAACCTACCAATCAACACGATCAATATTTGTTCAACCTAATTTTCAATGCTACCCCTGTCACTCATGAATTTATCCAACCTAAATTTAAAACTACTTAAGGTCCTTGCTTCAATAACCCTACTAGGCAGACTGTTCCACTCATCAACTACCCTATTTCCAAACCAATACTTTCCTATATCCTTTCTAAATCTAAACTTATCTAACTTGAATCCATTATTGCGGGTTCTCTCTTGGAGAGATACCCTCAAGACATAAGAACATAAGAACATAAGAAAGGAGGAACACTGCAGCAGGCCTGTTACATAAGAAACATAAGAAACATAAGAAAGGAGGAACACTGCAGTAGGCCTGTTGGCCCATACTAGGCAGGTCCTTCACAATCCATCCCACTAACAGAATAATTGCCCAACCTAATTTTCAATTCTACCCAAGAAATAAGCTTTGAAGATTCTATTAACTCAAGTGCGGGTCCCACTCAAATCCAACCCCTCTCACTCATGAATTTATCCAACCTAAATTTGAAACTACCCAAGGTCCTAGCTTCAATGACCCTACTAGGCAGACTGTTCCACTCATCAACTACCCTATTTCCAAACCAATATTTTCCTATATCCTTTCTAAATCTAAACTTATCCAATTTGAATCCATTATTGCGGGTTCTCTCTTGGAGAGATATCCTCAAGACCTTATTTATATCCCCCTTATTAATACCCATTGTGGGGAATTGTGAGAGATAAGTCTATCTGGGACACCGCCACTAGCAATAAACAAACTCCCAGGGAGATGACAGACTCGTATAATTTTACCGCAGTCATTCCCTTTAAGGTATGTGAGAACTTT
>WNWK01040918.1:0-16727 GCA_009830355.1 Cherax destructor
AGCTATTAAGAAAAGAAGAAAAACCTAGATGTGTGTATGTATATATATGCATCTGTATGCCAGTGTAGTGTGACCTAAAGTGTAAGTAGAAGTAGCTAGATATACCTGTTTTCCAGCGTGTTTATGAGACAGAAAAAAGACACCAGCAATCCTACCATCATGTAAAACAGTTTCAGGTTTCTGTTTCACAGTCACCTGGCAGGACGGTAGTACCTCCCTGGGTGGTTGCTGTCTACCAACCTACTACCAATTGAAGCATATATGTGAACAGTATTTAGATAAAGGTAGAGAAGTTTTCATTGCATTTATGGATTTAGAAAAGGCATATGATAGAGTGGATAGGGGAGCAATGTGGCAAATGTTGCAAGTGTATGGAATAGGTAGTAAGTTACTGAAGGCTGTAAAGAGTTTTTATGAGGATAGTGAGGCTCAAGTTAGGGTGTGTAGGAGAGAGGGAGATTACTTCCCAGTAAAAGTAGGTCTTAGACAGGGATGTGTAATGTCATCATGGTTGTTTAATATATTTATAGATGGGGTTGTAAAAGAAGTAAATGCTAGGGTGTTGGGGAGAGGGGTGGGATTAAATTTTGGAGAATTAAATGCAAAATAGGAGTTGACACAGTTACTTTTTGCTGATGATACTGTGCTTATGGGAGATTCTAAAGAAAAGTTGCAAAGGTTAGTGGACGAGTTTGGGAGAGTGTGTAAAGGTAGAAAGTTAAAAGTGAACATAGATAAGAGTAAGGTGATGAGGGTATCAAACGATTTAAATAAAGAAAAATTGGATATCACATTGGAGAGCGGGATTATGGAAGAAGTAAATGTTTTCAGATATTTGGGAGTTGACGTGTCAGCGGATGGGTTTATGAAGGATGAGGTTAACCATAGAATTGATGAAGGAAAAAAGGTGAGTGGTGCGTTGAGGTATCTGTGGAGACAAAAACGTTATCCATGGGGGCAAAGAAGGGAATGTACGAAAGTATAGTCGTACCAACACTCTTATATGGGTGTGAAGCATGGGTTGCAAATGCTGCAGCGAGGAGGAGGCTGGAGGCAGTGGAGATGTCCTGTCTAAGGGCAATGTGTGGTGTAAATATTATGCAGAAAATTCGGAATGTGAAATTAGGAGAAGGTGTGGAGTTACTAAAAGTATTTGTCAGAGGGCTGAAGAGGGGTTGTTGAGGTGGTTTGGTCATTCAGAGAGAATGGATCAAAGTAGAATGACTTGGAGAGCGTATAAATCTGTAGGGAAGGAAGGCGGGGTAGGGGTCGTCCTAGAAAAGGTTGGAGGGAAGGGGTAAAGGAGGTATTGTGGGCGAGGGCTTGGACTTCCAGCAAGCATGTGTGAGCGTGTTAGATAGGAGTGAATGGAGACGAATGGTTTTGGGACATGACGATCTGTTGGAGTGTGAGCAGGGTAACATTTTGTGAAGGGATTCAGGGAAACCAGTTAATTGATTTAGTTGGACTTGAGTCCTGGAAATGGGAAGTACAATGCCTGCACTTTAAAGGAGGGGTCTGAGATAGTGACAGCTGGGAGGGACAATTCTCAGCTGTCGTATCTGAGCTCCTCTGCAAAGACAGTGATTATGTATGTGGTGGTGAAAGTGTTGAATGATGATGAAAGTATTTTCTTTTGGGGATTTTCTTTCTTTTTGGGTCACCCTGCCTCGGTGGGACGGCCGACTTGTTGAAAAAAAAAAAAAAAAAAAAACTTCTCCAAATTTCCACATTCCGAATTTTCTGCATAATATTTACACCACACATTGCCCTTAGACAGGACATCTCCACTGCCTCCAGCCTCCTCCTCGCTGCAGCATTTGCGACCCATGCTTCACACCCATATAAGAGTGTTGGTACCACTATACTTTCGTACATTCCCTTCTTTGCCCCCATGGATAACGTTTTTGTCTCCACAGATACCTCAACGCACCACTCACCTTTTTTTCCTTCATCAATTCTATGGTTAACCTCATCCTTCATAAACCCATCCGCTGACACGTCAACTCCCAAATGTCTGAAAACATTTACTTCTTCCATAATCCCTCTCTCCAATGTGATATCCAATTTTATTTTATTTTTATTAACACATCGGCCGATTCCCACCATCACTCATTTATGGATTTAGAAAAGGCATATGATAGAGTGGATAGGGGAGCAGTGTGGCAAATGTTGCAAGTGTATGGAATAGGCAGTAAATTACTAAATTCTGTAAAGAGTTTTTATGAGGATAGTGAGGCTCAAGTTAAGGTGTGTAGGAGAAAGGGAGATTATTTGCCAGTAAAAGTAGGTCTTAGACATGAATGTGTAATGTCACCATGGTTGTTTAACATATTTATCAATGGGGTTGTAAAAGTAAATGCTAGGGTGTTGGGAGAGGGGTGGGATTAAATTATGGGGAATCAAATACAAAATGAGAGTTGACACAGTTACTTTTTGCTGATGACACTGTGCTTTTGGGTGATTCTAAAGAAAAGTTGCAAAGGTTAGTGGACGAATTTGAGAGGGCATGTAAAAGTAGAAAGTTGAAAGTGAACATTGACAAGTGTAAGGTGATGGGGGTATCAAACTATTTAAAGAAAAATTGGATATTGCATTGGAGGGAGGGAGTATGGAAGAATTGAATGTTTTCAGATATTTGGGAGTTGACTTGTCAGCAGAAGGGTTTATGAAGGATGAGGTTAACCATAGAATTGATGAAGAAAAAAAGTTGAGTGGTGCATTGAGGTATCTGTGGAGAGACAAAGAACGTTATCCATGGAGGCAAAGAAGGGAATGTGCAAGAGTATAGTGGTACCAACACTCTTATGGGTGTGAAGCATGGGTTATAAATGCTGCAGCGAGGAGGCGGCTGGAAACAGTGGAGATGTCATGTCTAAGGGCAATGCAGAGAATTCATAGCATGGAAATTAGGAGGTGTGGAGTTACTAAAAGTATTAGTCAGAGGGCTGAAGAGGGGCTGTTGAGGTGGTTTGGTCATTTAGAGAGAATGGAACTAAGTAGAATGACTTGGAGAGCGCATAAATCTGTAGGAGAAGGAAGGTGGGCTAGGGGTTATTCCTAAAAAAAAGTTGGAGGGAGGGAGTAAGGAGATTTTGTGGGCATGAGCGTGTTAGATAGGAGTGAATGGAGACTAATGGTTTTTGGGACCTGACAAGCTGTTGGAGTCTGAGCAGGGTAATATTTTGTGAAGAGATTCAGGGAAACTGGTTAGCTGAACTTGAGTCCTAGAAATGGGAAGTACAATGCCTGCACTTAAAAAGAGGGGTTTAGGATATTGGCCGTTTGGAGGGACATCTAAGGTGTCGTGTCTGAGTGCCTCTGCAAAGACAGTGATTATGTGTGAATGATGGTGAGTGTTGAATGATGATGAAATTTTTTTCTTTCTTTTTGGGTCATCCTGCCTTGGTGGGAAATGGCCGACATGTTAAAAAAAATGTCCACAGGTTGACCCACTTAAAACCAGGCAGCAATAATCTTCAAAAGCACAAATGAGAGGCAGTGCAAATACAGAAAACTTCTTTACTCTCCTCTATGACCTAATAAAATATTCTGAGCAAAATATATGTATAGTGTTTGTGAAGAGATTCAGGGAAACCGGTTAGCCGGACTTGAGTCCTGGTTAGCTGAACTTGAGTCCTAGAAATGGGAAGTACAATGCCTGCACTTAAAAGGAGGGGTTTGGGATATTGGCAGTTTGGAGGAACTTCTAAACTGTCGTATCTGAGCGCCTCTGCAAAGACAGTGATTATGTATGAGTGATGGTGAAAGTGTTGAATGATGATGAAAGTATTTTTCTTTCTTTTTGGGTTTTTCTTTCTTTTTGAATAACCCTGCCTCGGTGGGAAACGGCTGATGTGTTAAAAAAAAAAAGTTTAGCAAATGAAAAAATATATGAACAGTGTACATTTATTTGAAAAAGTGGAAGTTATGCAATTTAGTTAGAGGTAATTTTTTCACAATTTGATGTAGCCATGTTAAGACTTGGTGCACTACTCACTTCTGAATATCATCTTGTTCCATGTCATCATCTTCACTCAAGTCATCAAGATTCTCCAGTGTGGAGTCTTGCATGGCTGCCATTTGATCATCTATTCCAGTGTCAATGAAGTCACCAACACTACAAAGCATGTGACATGCAATATTACTGCAAAAAGAGAAAGAACTTGATTTCATATGTGTGAATCTATCTGACATGATAATACTGCTCTGTCAAATATTTTGGTCTACATTTGATGCTCCTAAAAAGCATTGTAGAATTTGCTCAACAACATCTGTAAATGTTGTCAAATATGTTGATTCTATTCATTAACATTTGTAAATGTTTCTCAATATCATCTTTAGACATTGCTCAATACCAACTTTAAAGGCTCCCCAGCATTGTAGATGCTGCTCATTAAGATCTGTAGATGCTGCTCAACAACATCCACAAATGTTGCTCAAAATCTGTAGAAACTGCTCATCATCTATAAATGCTGCTCAACATTTGTGGGTGATACTCAACAGCATCTATAGTGGTACCCCGGATTTCGTCAATAATTCGTTCCAGAAGGTTGTTCAAGTGCCGTTATCGAACGAATTTGTTCCCATAGGGACGAATGTAAATTAGATTAGTCTGTTTCAGACCCCCAAAAATACACTTACAAAAGCACTTACAAAAATACACTTACATAATTGTTTGAGTTGGGAGCTGTATGAAATCTGGGGTAGCACTGTATATGCAAAAGGAAGAATAAGAGAATAAAGTACCAGTAAAATACTGATAATTCTCAGTTTGCAACCAAAGAAAAAAAAAGACTTCAGTTCAACTAAAAATATTTCAGCTTACAAGGAAAAGCAAGATTAACCCTTTGGGGGTCGGTGCCGTACTAGTACGTTTTATGAGCAGGGGTCGGTGCCGTACTAGTACGCGTAAATTCTAGCGGCCTCAAATTAAGTGGGAAAAGATGGTATAATTATGAAAAATGGGTCTATGTGGTCAGTGTGAGCAGTTAAATAAAATCCTGCACAACACTGCATAATGAGAAAAACTCGACCGTTTATGCATTTAGCAGACTTGCAGTCTATTTTACGTATGGTATTTATTGATGTATTCTAGTCTTGGTCTCATGTGATAGAATGGAAGATATATTACGAAATAGAGATGGGTTGATTGGTTTGACAGATAAAAATCAGTGCACCCTGATAATTGAAAAAAACTCACCTTTTCATTTACATAGCGACAATTTGCAGTCTATTTTCGTATGGTATTTATTGATGTATCCCTCGTTTTCTGGTCTCATGTGATAGAATGAATATATTACAGAAATAGAGATGATTTTGATTGGTTTGACAATGACAAATACCTTGAAATTGAGCTCGAAGTAGCGAAAATGTTTGATTTTCGCCGATGTTCAAGAGTAAACAAATCACACCATGCGTCCAATACACATCAACTGGCGAGTCTAATATTCTTGCACAAGTGCGCTGATATTATTTATACCACTTTTACAATGATGCAGTTGTATACATAATGGTAAATCTTCTATTTTTTTTAGAATAAAAATTCAAAATGGAAAGCAAAAGTAATGTAAGAGGGGCCTGGAGATGTGACTAATGAACAGAGAAGATGTTATTTTAGTGCCAGGAATGTCTGCCTTGTTTATTCTGGACCCTATTTTGAAATTGGCATCATTTGAAATTTGTGTGAAATTGGCCAAATTGTCATTTTCTGACCACTATTTTGGGTAGTTGAAATTGGTAAATTGGCGGTTTCTTGTACTCAATCGATAGATGAAATGGAGTTCTAGCGAAATAGCTATGATTTTAGTGGACTGAGACATTGGAATTGGCCAAAAATAGGGCTCAAAGTGGGTGAAATCGCCGATGCGTAAACATCTTCGAGACCGGTAACTTCGCGAGAGCATAATTTCCTAAATTTTCATTCAAATTTCAAACTTTTGGTGTCGTTATGATCGGAAAAAGATTCTCTATCATTTCATAAGAAAATTATTTTTCCAAAAAATTTTGACCCTGAGAACGTGTTTCCGAGAAGGCCTGTCGATCCCCAAAGGGTTAATGTGAAGCATTTGCAATTTAAGATTGTATACTATATAACTTGACTTTAAAATGGAATTTAAAAAAAAAATGTTCAAGTTAACAAGGCACGAGCTGGTCTGAAGTGGGTATATAACAACAGAGAAAACTTGTGCCTAAATTCTTGACACTGAAGTATTAGACTGTTAAATGCAAACTGAAATAAATACTGTTTGTTATGCCTCTAAAATTCAAGGCAGAAGAGATATCAAAGGTGGAAAAGATAAAGATATCAGTTACTACTTGCACAGAGTCAATAAAGTATTTAAACTACTGGGAATGCCTCAAAGTAGTTGGAATGTTTTCTGTAGAGCAAAAGAGAGACAAATGATCATAACATACTATAGAGATATGGGAGGAAGTGTAAAATAGACCCAATGAAAAGCAAGAGTCATGAACAAAACAAGAGAACAATTTCAACATCCATGGTCCAAGACTATTCAACCGGCTACTAACAGATATCAAAAGCATTGTTGGAACAAGTGAATAAGTTTTCAAGAGCCATATAAACCAATCTGTGATGGCTATGAGGGCAAGTAGCCAACCAAGACCACCAATCTGGCTGAACAGGCAAGCAACAAAAAATGACCGACTTAAAGCCAAACTGCAAGGGTAGAAAAATTCCTAAAACCAGTCATAGGTATATCACTGATGTTGTTTAATTAACACATCAGCCGTTTCCAACCAAGGCAGGGTGACCCAAAAAAGAAGAAACACTTTCATTCTCATTTTAACAACCTAAGACCCGAAAGCAGCAAGGATGAAGAACGAAAAAAAAAAATTTAAATAAGAGCAACATTTCATTTTGCTTGGCCATTGTTGTTTTATAATAAGCAAACTGATTCTTTTTCTTCCTTCCAGAATTTATTATTGTACAGTGGACCCCCGGATTTCGTCATTAATTCATTCCACAATGCTGTTCAAGTGCCGTTACCGAAGGAATTTGTTCCCATAAAGACGAATGTAAATTAGATTAGTCCGTTTCAGACCCCGAAAAATACACTTACAAAAGCACTTGCAAAAATACACTTACATAATTGTTCGAGTTTGAAGCTGTACAAAATCCGGGGGTTCACTATATATCAAAGTTTCACTTCTTATGGCCCTTAATGTAAGACACGTTTTCTAGATCTTACCAAAATCGCGTTGCTGCCAAGCTGTCTCCCTCAGTAACATGTGGACATGTAGCTTGAACAAAGCGCCACTCTTCTTGTAGGAAATTACGCTGTAAACTCGATGCATGAGGCTCTCGGTGCAACATACAAACAAACTGATCCAGCCATTCCAAATACACCTGATGATAAAATGCATATAATTAAACAGACAAATACATACAGTACATTCATGTACAGTGTCTAGTTTCTCTGCAAATAATTAATAAGATGCTGTTTATATATTGAAACATTATTTTATAGAACAATGTTTCACTGAAAAATAGCCTATATATTTTAAAACCATGTTATTTTATAACATGCCATTGTCTAGAAAATACACATTTGAGCCCAGATTACAATATGAAAAATCTTAACCAAGGCAATGCCACAGGCAGGTAGTGAAAAAAAAAAAAAATTATACAATTAGGAAAATAAGGAAGCTATATGTTTAATTTTAGTGACAGCGAACTGATAAAAAAGATGAGAATAAGGCTTGTGCTACTGAACTGGACGAAATTGCAGAATATCTGTAAAGATAGATACAACAAAAAGGCTCTATACAGTCATCAAGAAGAAAATGTAGTCTTTATATGCAGAAAGGTATGCCTTCAAAGGGCTGCATATTTGGTACTGGGTGGTCTGATAATTAAAAAAGTAACTCCTCCACAACATGAGTTTTGTGGCAGAATTATTCAGAAAAACAATTAGAGGCTCAATAAAGTGACCAATGCTGAAGGAAGATTGTTATGTTGAATGCAAATGTAATCAAGGACATAACATTAGCAAGCAGTAGAGGGACGAATCTGAACTATATACCATTTGGCACTACAGCAGGAATTTTAAATATAAACGTTGGAATAATGCTTTAGGAAGAGTAGGGGTGTGTAGACCAAGTGTTTACAGTGAAACATTGGTGAACAGTACAGTGGACCCTCGCTATTCAAACACTCCAAACTCACCCTTTTATGTAAGTTTATTATTGTAAGTGCTTTTATAAGTGCATTTTTGGGGGTCTGAAATGGACTAATTTAATTTACATCATTCCTTATGGGAATAAATTCACTTGGTAACAGCACTTGAACAGCATTCTGGAATGAAGAATGTTCGAAAGTCGGGGTCCACTGTATTTAGATAAGGGTAAAGAGGTTTTTGTTGAATTTACAGATTTTAAAAAGGGGTATGATAGGATAGATGGGGGGCAATGTGGCAAGTGTTTCAAATGTATGGAATAGGAGGTAGGTTACTGAAAGCAGTAAAGAGTTTTTATGAGGATAGTGAGGCTCAGGTTAGAGTATGTAGGAGATAGGGAGATTATTCTCAGTAAAAGTGGGCCTTAGACAGGGATGCGATGTCACTATGGTTGTTCAATATATTTATAGATGGGGTTGTAAGAGAAGTGAATGCTCGGTATTGGCAAGAGGTGTGGGACTAAAAGAAAACGAATCTAACACAAAGTGGGAGTTGTCACAGTTGCTTTTTGCTGATGACACTGTGTTTTTGGGAGATTCTGAAGAGAAGTTGCAGAGGTTGGTGGAAGTGTTTGGTAGGGTATGTAAAAGAAGGAAATTAAAAGTGAACATAGGAAAGAGTAAGATGATGAGGATAATAAAAAATTTAGGTATTGAAAGACTGGATATCAGATTGGAAGGAGGGAGCAGAGGAATTGAATGTATTCAAATATTTGGGAGTGGACTTGTCAGCAGATGATCTATGAAAGACAAGGTGAATCATAGAATTGATGAAGGGAAAAAGGCGAGTGGTGCACTGAGGAGACTGTGGAGACAAAGTACATTATCCATGGAAGCAAAGAGGGGAATGTATGAGAATATAGTTATACCAATGCTCTTATGTGGGTGTGAAGCATGGGTGGTGAATGTAGTAACAAGCAGAAGGCTGGAGGCAGTGGAGATGTTGTGTCTGTGGGCAATCTGCATTGTGTATATAATGCAGAGAATCCGTAGCTTGGAAATTAGGAGGTACAGGATTACTAAAAGTATTATCCAGAGGGCTGAGGAGGGGGTTGTTGAGGTGGTTCGGACATTAAGAGAGAATGGAATGAAACAGAATGAATTGGAGTGTGTATAAATCTGTAGTGGAAGGAAGGGGGACTTGGGGTCAGCCTAGAAAAGGTTGGAGGGAGGGGGTAAAGAAGGTTTTGTGTGCAAGGGGCCTGGACTTCCAGCAAGCGTGAGTAAGCATGTTAGAGAGGAGCGAGTGGAGACAAATGTTTTTTATGACTTGACGTGCAGTTGGAGTGTGAGCAAAATAACATTTATGAAGGGATTCAGGGAAACCGGCAGGCCGGACTTGAGTCCTAGAGGTGAAAAGTACAGTGCCTGCAGTCTGAAGGAGGGGTATTGATGTTGCAGTTTTTTAACTGTAGTGTAGGTGTGCCTCCGGAAAGACAATGATGAAGTGAAGTGAAGTCACCCTGCCTAGGTAGGAAACGGCCAATGTGTTAATAAAAATATATCTTCTTCTTCTTTCAACACGTCAGCCGTTTCCCACCGAGGCAGGGTGGCCCAAAAGGAAAAACGAAAGTTTCTCCTTTTACATTTAGTAATTTATTCAGGAGAAGGGGTTACTAGCCCCTTGCTCCAGGCATTTTAGGCGCCTCTTACGACACGCATGGCTTAGGGAGGAAGAATTCTGTTCCACTTCCCCATGGAGATAAGAGGAAATAAGAACAAGTAAGAAAATAGAAGAAAACCAAGAGGGGTGTGTATATATATGCTTATACATGAATGTGTAGTGACCTAAGTTTAAGTAGAAGTAACAAGACATACCTGAAATCTTGCATGTTTATGAGACAGAAAAAAGACACCAGCAATCCTACCATCATGTAAAACAATTACAGGCTTTCGTTTTACACTCACTTGGCAGGACGGTAGTACCTCCCTGGGCGGTTGCTGTCTACCAACCTACTACCTAGGATAAAAATATATATATTAAATAATACTCAAAAAACCTGTGCTTTTGTGAATAAGGTTTTTCTTTAACTGTTCTTGGCAGTGTAAAAAAAAAGGTTAAACCCTGTGTAAGAAAATAGGGTATGTACACTATATAACAGGAAAGAATCTTACATTTAACATTTTCAGAGTTCTTGACAATGTTGTGATGTTGCAGAAATGGTCAATTTTATTATATGTATACGGTGAATTCGAATAAAGTGAATCTGTATAAAGTGATGGTACATCTATACATAAGTTATATATTTATTATCTGTTTTTCATGGGTACTGAAGCATAGTCAGTCCTACAAATTCATGGTAGTGTACACATAAATTTTATGATATTGAGCATTCCATGAAATAATTTCATTTTTAAAAAATAAATGAAAATAACATGGAATATTATGTTTCTGGAGCACATCTCTGAATATGATAGTAGGTTGGAAGACAGCAACCACCAAGGGAGGTACAGTGGACCCTCAGATTCGTCAATAATTCTTTCCAGAAGGCTGTTCAAGTGCCGTTACCGAACGAATTTGTTCCCATAAGGGCGAATGTAAATTAGATTAGTCCGTTTCAGACCCCAAAAATATACTTACAAAAGCACTTACAAAAATATACTTACATAATTGTTCGAGTTGGGAGCAGTACAAAATCCGAGGGTCCACTGTACAGTGGACCCCCGAGTAATGAACAAAATTCATTCCAGAAGCCTGCTCAAGTGCCATTACTGAACGAATTTACTCCCTTAAGAAATAATGTCAAGTAGGTTAGTCCATTTCAGACCTCCAAAAATACACTTACAATATTATACTTACATAACTGTACGATTTCCGGGGTGTTCGTAACTCGGGGGTCCACTGTACTACCATCCTGCCAAGTGTAAAATGAAAGCCTGTAATTGTTTTACATGATGGTAGGATTGCTGGTGTCTTTTTTCTGTCTCAAAAACATGCAAGATTTCAGGTACGTCTTGCTACTTCTACTTACATTTAGGTCACACTACACATGCATGTACAAGCATATGTATATACTATACACACCCTTCTGGGTTTTCTACTATTTTTCTTACTAGTTCTTGTTCTTGTTTATTTCCACTTATATCCATGGGGAAGTGAAACAGAATTCTTCCTCCATAAGCCATGCGTGTCATAAGAAGCGACTAAAATGTCAGAAGCAAGGGGCTAGTAACCCCTTATCCTGTATATATTACTAAATGTAAAAAGAGAAACTTTCGTTTTTCCTTTTGGGCCACCCCGCTTCAGTGGGAAACGGCCGACGTGTTGAAAGAAAGAAGAAAAGGAGAAACTTTTGTTTTTCCTTTTGGGCCACCCCGCCTCGGTGAGATACAGTCGGTGTGTTGAAAGATTGATTTTTCTTTTTGGGCCACCCTGCCTCGGTGGGATACGGCTGGTTTGTTGAAAGAAGATGATTGCTGAAGTCTTTTTTTTCTGTCTCATAAACACATGTGGTACCAGGTATATCTTGCTACTTCTACTTACACTTAGGTCACACTACAAGTGCATGTACTGTACATGCATATATATACGTACCCGTGTGGGTTTTGTTCTATTTTTTTAATATTTCTTGCTCTTTATTCCTATCTCCATGAGGAAATGGAACAGAATTCGTCCTCCGTAAGCCATGCGTGTCGTAAGAAGCAACTAAAATGCTGGGAGCAGGGGCTAATAACCCTTACTCATGTATAAATTACAAGTTTTAAAAGAAAAACTTTCATTTTTTTTTTTTAACTTAGTAATTCTTTTTAAAACTTAGTAATTTTCTTTTCAGGATGACCTAAAAAGAAAAACTTTTGTTTTTCTTTTTAGGTCACCCTGCCTCGTTGGGATATGTGCAGTTCGTTGAAAAAAAAAAATTCTCTGATTATGAGTGTCTATGGAAAAACAGGTTCTGAGTTCAAGCACTCGGGTAACAAACAATTTTCAGAAACACATTAACTGCATAAATGGGGAAGCCTACTGTACTGGAAAGCAGTGAAGCAGACAAACAAAACAAGACATTGTGCTACATGAGTAGTTTCAAGAAGCAATGTGCTTAAGTCCTAATATCAGACTGGAATTATTGATTCATTGCTTAAGTCAAACATGTTTATAAATCAACAGTACAGGACAGATACACTAAGCTATTAAACCACTGCAAATAAAAATAAAAATGACTATCAATAAATTACAAGCATTCCTTATATAAGATACTGAACTCACTTCTAACATTCTTTTAATATTTGCATCAAGTTCTTCTATGGCCTGATTCTGTCTTAACTCCAAATTTTCTCGTAGTTCTGAGGAGAGATGAATGAAAAGTGCTTGGCATGACCGCAAATATTTCTGCCTCACCAACACAGCAAATTTCACCCCCTCTTTGTACTCTCTCATAAGCTGGAAAAAATCAGAATACAATGTAAAATTCTATACACTCATACACATGCACACACATGCATATACAATTTAAGACAACCAGTTATATATACAGTATATATCTTTCTTTCAACAAACCAGCAATATCCCACTGAAGCAAGGTGGCCCAAAAAAGAAAAACAAAAATTTCTCTTTTTAACTTTAGTAATGTATACAGAAGAAGGGCCTACTAGCCCCTTGCTCCCGGCATGCTAATCACCTCTTACGACATGCATGCCTTACAGAGGAAGAATTTTGTTCCACTTCCCCATGGAGATAAGAAGAAATAAACAAGAACTAGTAAGAAAATAGAAGAAAACCCAGAGGGGTTCGTGTATATATACAGTGGACCCCTGGTGTTCGTGATGCTCCAAACTCGAACAATTATGTAAGTGTATTTTTGTAAGTGCTTTTGTAAGTGTATGTTTGGGAACAAATTCATTTGGTAACGGCACTTAAACAGCATTCTGGAACTAATAAATCACGAACACCAGGGGTCCAATGTATATGCTTGTCTATGCATGTGCAGTGTGACCTAAGTGTAAGCAGAAGTAGCAAGACATACCTGAAACCTTGCATGTTTATAAGACAGGAAAAAGACACCAGCAATCCTACCATCATGTAAAACAATTACAGGTTTCCATTTTACACTCGCTTGGCAGGACGGTAGTACCTTCCTGGGTGGTTGCTGTCTACCAACCTACTAGATAGTTAGATAGGAGTGAATGGAGACGAATGGTTTTTGGGACCTGACGAGCTGTTGGAGTGTAAGCAGGGTAATATTTTGTGAAGGGATTCAGGGAAACCGGTTAGCCGGACTTTAGTCCTGGAAATGGGAAGTACAATGCCTGCACTTTAAAGGAGGGGTCTGAGATAGTGACAGCTGGGAGGGACTATTCTCAGCTGTCGTATCTGAGCTCCTCTGCAAAGACAGTAATTATGTATGAGTGTGGTGAAAGTGTTGAATGATGATGAAAGTATTTTCTTTTTGGGGATTTTCTTTCTTTTTGGGTCACCCTGCCTCGGTGGGAGACGGCCAACTTGTTGAAAAAAAAAAAAAAATATATACAGTGGACCCTCGCTATGTGAACACTCCAAAACTCACCCTCATTCCAGAATGCTGTTCAAGTGCTGTTACCAAACGAATTTATTCCCATAAGGAATGATGTAATTACAGTGGACCCCCGAGTAACGAGCAAAATTCATTCCAGAAGCCTGCTCAAGTGCCATTACCGAACGAATTTACTCCCTTAAGAAATAATGTCAAGTAGGTTAGTCCATTTCAGACCCCCAAAAATACACTTACAAAAGCACTTACAATATTATACTGTACTTACATAATTGTACGATTTACGGGGTGCTCGTTACTCGGGGGTCCACTGTAGATTAGTCCATTTCAGACCCCCAAAAATACACTTATAAAAGCACTTACAATAATAAACTTGCATTAAAGGGTGAGTTTTGGAGTGTTTGAATAGCGAGGGTCCACTGTATATATCTTTCTCCATGGGGAAGTGGAAAAGAATTCTTCCTCCGTAAGCCATGCATGTTGTAAGAGGCGACTAAAATGCCAGGAGCAAGGGGCTAGTAACCCCTTCTGTATAAATTACTAAATTTAAAAATAAAAACTTTCAGTTTTCGTTTTAGGTTACCCTGCCTCGGTGGGATACAGCCAGTCAGTTAATTGAAAAAAAAAAAAAAAGTCTTTCTATTATTGATTGTTAACATTAAATAAATTTAAACTATCGTAGGAATCTCAAAAATTAATAATTATTTATACTCTGCAATCTATGCTTTCAACAGTTCATTACAAAGTCTAAAGAGACTTTTCACATATTATAATGATGCTTATATCATGGCATTAATAATCACTTACTCATTACAAAAGATGGATATTTAGCCAATGCTAAATCTGAATACTTGGCAATAGATAAACTTCTGCATTAACTTACTTCCTTAATACTAAGTCTAGAGGGCTTTTCAGGCATTTGTTCCAGTCTCAGCTTTAGACATTCTCTCATCATTTGAAGGGAAACAGCAGCTAGGAAGATGAACATTGAATAAAATGGAGGAAGGCCCATACTATCAAATTTGGAAGTCCAAGGGCCATATCTGTTCAGTTCTTGTAAAGTTTCGGCCAATGCAACTGACGGTATGTCGGAGCCGTGCTGAAACACATTACATATAATATAATATATTATACCACTTTATATACAAAATTATATGCATCTTAAATGATCATAGAAATTAACTTTGGCTAACAATTATACCAGTAATCAAATAATCTTCTGTAGAGAAGTTGGTTCAAATAAAATGCTGAATCCTATTAACAATCTCACTGTTGAACATCTTGATCTAATCCTACAGTTGTATACATACGTATATACACTCCTTTCACTAAAATGTGTATACACCTCATTTCATTCTGTTGAGGAACAGAATTCAAATGCTAGGCAATTTTAATAAAAACAGAAAAGAAAAGAGAGTACCTTTTGTAATCTTCCATTTCGTAATGTCCTTTGAGGTTGCTCTAGGATGCACATAGTTCGAGACATTACATCACGGATCACTTCGGCCACTTTGTCAAAAGTCTTCTTCATACCCTTATTTCTTAAAAGTTTCTCAACATACTTCCTGTAAAACAAGCAATTATTCCCTAGAGTACTGCACAGGGTACAGAAGCAGATTAATGCAATGGCCACCTAGGTCAAGCCCTAGAGCCTCATCTCTACTAGAACATCACTGGCCACAAAATTGCAATAAAAAATATAGTTCAGGAAAATAGTAGAATAGGAACAACGAGTTCTGAAGAACCCCTCTCTCAATAATGCTGGTCATCTTGCAATTGGCTAAACTCACTTCAATACAAATTTTTTTTTTCTGACAAGAAAATATATTTAGTATTTTTTTTTAGTGTATCACAAATTATAAACTGTTTAATAATGTTCTGTGCTGAACCTGGAATAAAAGACAAATGAGCCATGTAAATGTTACTGAAAATTTTCAGTGATGAGACGAAAACTTTAAAACTTGAAGTGAAAAGAAATACTGTACAGTATAGGGGAATGTGTGTGCTAATTAATTTTATTGAAAACTGTCAGTAATATGGATACTGAGTAACACAGTATCACACAGTAAAAAAAAAAAAAAATTTTGCTTCTGATTTTGTAATATCAAGTATACTAGCTTTGCAATCTTGACTAGATGTATATCAGGGGCATATATTGTGTGTGCTAGGTAAGCGCTGCACACCCACCAAAGATGGTAAATTCATCATAAATATTAAGCTCACTCAATAAGATAATCGTGGATAACAAAGGGAAACTAATTTTTCTGTCCCTGTTATGAAATATTGTGACAGTTGTTCTAAGATAGCACTGCACACCCACAGCTACCTGCAACATGCACAGCGCACACCCTGTGACAATAACCCACCATACGCCACAAATGTATAATGTTTATAGAAAGTTAACCGTGAGTACAGGAAGGCCCTACTTATACGGCAGGTTAGGTTTCAGGCTACTGCCGGAAAGCAGAACGCCATTTTTTTCTACTTATAAATGCATATAAATGCCAGATAACAAGTTTACACTGACATATATTAGCCCTTTGACTGTTTCGGTCGAATATATACGTCTTACGAGCCAATGTTTCGGACATATTTAAACGCGTAAATTCTAGCGGCTTCAAATGAAGCGGGAGAAAGCTGGTAGGCCTACATGTGAGAGAATAGGTCTGCGTTGTGGGTGTGCGCAGTATGAAAAAAATCGGGGACTCAGTGGTGCATTGTGGGAGCGCCATGTTTGTAGTCCTTGTTCACCATGCCTCGCGGTAAGAAGTACCTCACTCCCCGGCGAATTGGAGGTCTTCTCTTCTCAAGTGATAGTTCTAACAGTGATGGAAGTGCCAGTGAAAGTGAATTCCATGGTTTTCAAAAGGGTGTGACCGAAAGAAGTGTCCAGGATAACATAATTAGTGATGAAAACCCAGATGACCCACAACCTACCACATCTGGTGCTGGGCCGTCTCATTCACGTTCACTTGTACCAGGACAAAAGAGGAAACTATTTCAACGTGTAGAGGACTCTGATAAGAGCAGTGTAAGTGATGATGACAGTGATTTCAAAGCTATTG
>WNWK01040919.1:0-16727 GCA_009830355.1 Cherax destructor
AAGTGCTGTTGTTTTACTAGACGGGATGGGCAGCCCCGTCTCACCCCCAAACCTGCCCAGCACCCTCCACCCTCTCCCCCTATATATTCTCATGTATTTTTCCCCCAGGTAAATCTGTTTGTGACGATAAAGACCACTGTGTGGGCAAACGTAGTCAATAAGGGATCGTATTATACAAATTTTGATTTTTTTTTTTTCCATCGTGTCGTTATTTTATCCCTTTTCCCTCTTTGGGTATAAAAAACTATTGATGTTTCTTAGTTTATGACACAGAATGTTGGGGTTACTTCTTCTTTTGTGTTACTCCCCTAATTGTGGTTGCAGGGTGGTTCCCGGGCTCCTGGTCCCTTTTTGTCCCCCCAAATTGTGGTTCCAGGGGTGGGGGACTCAGCTCCTGGCCCCCCTCTTGTGTGTGTATAATAGATAAGAGGAGATTCTGCTTATCAATCACTTTTTAAAAAAAAAATCAAACGTTTTATTATGCAATTATTACTTTTGGGTGGTTGTAATTCACGAGGATTAATTGTCCCCTTAGTTCCCCAAACCCGTTTTTGAATAGATCTCTTGTACAGGGGTTTTCCAAACTCTATCATAACCTTAACAATTGAACATCTATTATCCGACCAATAACTTTGATATCAGTAAGCAATATAACCAGGTTAAAAAAAAGGCAGCTGCCAGTTTTGGGGTTCTCGGGGAAGGAGTACGTGTGACTAAAAGGGCCAAGGAAGCAACATGGTTTCTGTTGGTCCTGTTGTCTTCCCCCCTTTTCCCCCCCTCACCTTTGTCCTCCCTCCTTTTTGTCCTCCCCCCACCTGGTGTCCTCCCTCAGGGGGTTGTCCTCCCTCCCCCTTGTCCTCCCCCCCCTTGCCCCCCCCTCTTATTCTTCAACATATAATATTGATGCTTTTTCAAAACAGAAAAAAATTATGATACCCCAGATTTTAATTTTATGAAGAGTTATTGTCAGTTTATAGAGCAGGGGAACAGTACCAGCGATGAGGGGTTTTTTTTATGTACACACACAAAACCCCCTGACGAAGGCATGGGCGAGTCATGGGGGGGATGAGGTGTGTCAGGTGGGCGCCTGTGACGGGTGGGGTTCCACAGGGGTCAGTCCTAGGACCAGTACTGTTTCGGGTTTTGTGAAGGTCATGACGGAAGGAATTGACTCTGTCTCTTTTGCAGACGATGTGAAGTTAATGAGGAGAATTCAATCGGGGGGGGAACAAGGCAGAACTGGGATCTGGACGGCTGGCCTGGTCAGCAATTTTTTCCCCGGAGTTAAACCCCCCACAAGTGAAAAGTTGAAGGGGGGGAAGGGGAAAAAGACTGCAGACGGGTCAGCCTAAGCCCCCAAAAAAATTAAAAACCTCACTCAAGGAGAAGGATCTTGAGGTGTGAAAATCCCTGCACATCTCCTGAGGGCACATTAACCAAATAATTGCTGCAGCATATGGGCGCCCTATTTTTCCCCGAAAAAGCACCCCGATATGTAAATGAAATCGTTAAAAGTACACGGGGGCCCCAGGCCCATATTGGAGAAATGCAGCTCCATTTTGGGAAACCCCCCCGGGCCCAAAACACGGGGGGAAAAATAGGGGAAAGTGCGGTTTTAAAAACGAGACTAGTACCGGGCTATGGGGAAAGGGCCCTAAGGGGAAAAGGGTTTGGGGGGAATTCAACCTGACCCCTGGAGGACAGGGGGGGGGGGGAAGACATGATAATGACATAAAACACGGGAAATCAAAAAAGGTGGACAGAGACAGGATGTTCCAGTTAAGGGACACAAAAAAAAGGGGCCCTTGGAATTTGGGGACTCAGATGAGTCACAGGGATGTTAGGAAATATTTCTTCAGCCATAGAGTTGCCCAAAAAAAGGGTGGAATAGTCTGGAAAGTGAGGTACCATACATAGCTTTAAAAAGGGTATGATAAAAGCTCATGGGGGAGGGGGAATGGACTGGTAGCGACCAGTGAAGAAGCGGGGGCCCGGGCTATGAACCCCCTGCAACCACAATTAGGTAACCCCCAAAAAGTCCTGGGACCAGTGCTGTTTCTGGTATTTGTGAACGACATGACCCCGGGAAAGGGAAAAGACTCCCGTGCCCCCTTTTTTCAGATGATGTGAAGTTGATGAGAAGAATTCAATCGGACGAGGACCAGGCAGAACTAAAAAGGGATCTGGACAGCCTGCCCTGGTCCAACTTTCCCCCGGGGGTTCCCCCCCACCAATCAAAGTCATGAAGATTGGGGAAGGGGGAAAGAAGACCGCAGACGGGTACAGCCTGGGGGCCCAAAAGACTGCAAACCTCAATCAAAAGGGAAAAAAAAAAATTGGGGTGATATAACACCAGAAAAACTCCTGAGGGGGACATCAACCCCAAAAAAATGCTGCAGCATATGGGCGCCCCCCCAAACCTAAGAACAACATTCCGACATCTTAATAAAGTCGTTCAGGACCCTGCACTGTGTACGTTAGGCCCATATTGGAGTATGCAGCACCAGTTTTTGGGAAACCCCCCCTAGCCAAAAAAAGTGGGAAACTCGAGGGAAAATGCAAAAAAGGGGTTTTTTCCCAAAAATAGTCCCCCGGGGGTAAGGGGGTTTTTCCCACGAGGAGGTTAAGGGGAAAAAAACCTGACGACACTGGAGGACAGGGGAGATGGGGGGGACATGATAACAACATATAAGATACTGAGAGGAAAATTTTTTAAATGGACAGGGCAAATGTTCAGAGATGGGACACAACAACAAGGGGGGCAGATGGGTTGAAAACTCAGATGAATCCAAAAAATGTTAGGAAGTATTTCTTCAGTCACAGAGTTGTCGGGGGTAAAAGTTTGGGGGGTGACCCGTAGCGGCCAGTGAAAGAGGCCCCCGGCCCCCGGTTTTACTCGCCCCTGCAACCCCAACGGGGGGGGACACACACATATCGTTCAAAAACTCTGACACCGTGTACGTCAGGATACTGGAATATGCGGGACCAGTTTGGGAAAACCCCCCCCCTGGGCAAACACGTCAAAAAAATTTAAAGTGAAAGGTTTGCAACAAGGCTAGTTCCAGAGCTAAGGGGAAATTTTTCCCCGAAAAAGGTTAAAAGGGGGAAACGGCCTGACGACCAGGACAGGAGGGGGTTTTTGGGGGGCATGATAACGACATACAAAATACTGCGAGGGGAAAAGAAAAATTGGACAGAGACAAAGGGTGTTCCCGAGGAACACAGGGAAAAAAGGGGGGGCAATTGGGAAATTTAAGGGTCAGATGAATCAAAAAGGGGGGGGGAGGAAATATTTCATCAGTCATAGAGTTGTCAGGAAGTGGAATAGCCCAGAAAGTGACGTAGTGGAGGCGGGGAAACCCTACATGTTTTAAGACGGGGTTTATCCCCATGGAGCAGGGGAGAGAGGGGCCTGGGAGCAATCAGTGAAGGGCGGGGGGCCCGGGCGAGTCTCGACCCTGCAACCACAAATAGGTGATACATACACACTTGTCCCCGGGGGCTTGTGAGGTACAGTATCAAATGCCTTCTTTAGTCCAAGAAAAGCAATCCACCCATCCCTCCTTCCTGCCTCACTTCTGTTTTCCTTGTTTTAAAAAATCCCAAAAAAAAAACCACATTCACTGAAAAAAAAAAAAAATAATAATAATAATAATAATAATAATAATAATAATAATAATAATAATAATAATAATAATAATAATAATAATAATAATAATAATAATAAAAATTTAAAAAGTTGAGCGTTAAACCCGAGATGGTTACCTGGAGGGCATTCCGGGGATCGACGTCCCCCCCCGGCCCCCGGGGGTTAAGGCCTCCCGGTGGTCAGGGCCTGATCAACGGGGGCTGTTACCCGGCTGCCGGCCCCAAGGGCCCACCCACGGGTTGCCTCCAGTAAATAATTAGTGTGGCGTTCCCAGTAGTTGGTGTTTGATGGAACTTATACGTGCAGTAAAGGTTCTCTTTACTGTCAACAACACCATCTGTAGTATGGTGGACAACATTTAAAGCAAGTTTCAAATGCTCTACCACTGTCCTGATTATCTTCCACTGGTTTAGAAAATCGACAAATTGAAGACTGAGACACTTATGCAACATATGGGTATCTTTACTGGGGAAACGTCTCGCTACAGGGCTTCATCAGCCCAATAAAAGAACAGTGTAAGGAGGGAGTTTGAGGTCACTGGTCAACAACCAAAATGCTTCGAGACCAAGGTAGCAATTTCAATAATTTTAGGTCAGTGATAATGAATATCATGGTTAAAATTGTTTGTTAGCTCTATTTTTCAATATAGACCTACGTGTCACAACAGGTTGCAACAGGCTTGCGGTAGTGTGTTTCTTACCACACCACAGTCTCAATGACCTTCATTATTTTTCCCAGCAGTCATACAAGGTGGTTGTGTTGTGCAAGTTTATATTTTGAGGTGAAAAGTAGGTTGTTGCTCTTGTGATGGACTTGCAGGGCGGATAAACCAAGTACTGCTATTTCTAGTGAATGGGACAGTCGTGCAAGAGGTTGCCACTACATCAGGAGAGACTGGCCACCTCGTCAGTCATTGGAGCCTGGGATGAAAAATGTTCAACATCCACCTCTCATTGAACCAAACAAAATTTTGCTACCACCACTACACATAAAACTGGGGCTCGTGAAAAACTTGTAAAAGCTATGGACAAATCCGGTCAGGGGTTCAAGTATTTAACGTCAAATTCCCCTCACTGAGCGACGCAAGATAATGGTCCTCAGATTCAAAGGCTTCTTAAAGATGGTGACTTTGAATCAGACCTTCATGGGAGGAAAAACTGCTTGGGAAGCATTCAAGGGAAGGCAACATAGAAATTTGGGGGAAAACCTCATCAAGGCTTACAAGAACATGGGATGTAACATGTCACTTAAAATCCACTTTTTGGACTCACATTTAGACTTTTCCAGCGAACTGTGAGGCAGTTAGTGACGAACATGGTGAATGGTTTCACCAAGATATTTCAACCATGGAAAAATGGTACCAGGGCAAATGGGGCACAAGAATGCTTGCAGACTATTGCTGGACATTGGCAAGAGATGATTCTTCAGCCCACTATAAGAGTCAAGAAAGAGGCGAAGTAGGTACGGATTAGAGTTTAAAACATACTGACACATATTGTACGTTATAATAAAATAATCAAATATTACATGTCTCGTATCTTTAAACTTATAGCCAAAAGTATTTTCAAGTTGATATTTGGATTCAGGACAAGAAAATACAAAAATTACTAATCTCTTTAAAAAACATACAACTTTTAAAAAAATGTTGACCAGTGTTCCCTTAACCTGGAATCGACGTGTTCAGTCTATCAGTCTTGAAGATTGATGGACTGAACACATTTTAAAGGGTTTAGGACTGATTACCCCAAACTCATCCTCTCTACACGGTTCTTCTTTGTATTGGACTGATGAAGCCACTGTGTGGCGAAACGATTCTTCAATAAAGATTCCCATATGTTGCATAAGTGTCTCATTCTTCATTACCTCGACTGGAATACATGTCAGTGGAACTGGTCTGTAGGTCAACACTTATTGTCTGTCTCCTATCTTCGACACCAAGGTGTACCTGCGCTGTCTTCCAGTTCCCTGACAAATGTTCAGTGTTCACTGACTTATTGTACATGTTAGCCATTGGTTAATGACGGACCTACATTTTGGGGCCCTGAAGCTTGAACTGTTATGAGGCCCCTTCGCAACCCCTTCTCATACAATAGACCCAAAATTTTTAAGCAATGTGGACTTTAGTCGCTTCTGGGGCCCCTCAGGGATTAGGGGTCCTGCAGCTTAACTTCATTATTATCATAGTAGATTCGCCTCTGGCAGTGGTTGTGACGCTCTCTTTTGCAGGATCTACGGTGATATCTAGTCAGGTGTCACTGCTTCCTTCGATGTATACAGATTACTTAATTTGCTTTCCATTCTCTCCTTCGTTTGTATGACGTCCAGTATCCACTGTTTCACTGTTGTTACCCTCTGTTTCCATTGTTTGTGTGTTTGTGGATGTAGAGGGTGATGGGGGTTGGCTGGTTGGTTGGTGGTTGTGATGGTGGTGGTAGAAATGGCAGGGATGGCCACAATAATGTTTGGTGTTATAGGGGCAAGGTTGAGCAAGAGCCTGGGTGTCATACAAGGACAGGGGCAGATCTGGGCAGAGCCTGGGCGTCACAGAGGGGCAGAGGCAGGGATGATCAAGAGCCGGAGTGTTACACAGAGGAAGGGGCAGGGCTGGGCAAGAGCCTGGGTGTCACACAGAGGCAGGGGGCAGGGATGGGCAAGAGCCTGGGTGTCACACAGGGGCAGGGGGCAGGATGGGCAGAACCTGGGTTGCACTTGTGCCCTAGCCTCCAGGCAGTGATTCTTATCTCACTTTTATGGAGGCTGGAACTTCATAGTCCTGAGGGGGTACTACACTGCCTCCTATTGTACGACCACCGTAGCCTCTTGTACGACTATCCTAGCATCTTGAACGACTATCCTAGCCTCTTGTACGACCACCCTAAGATTTTGTACGACTATACTAGCATCTTGTACGACTATACTAGCATCTTGTACGACCACAATAGACTATCGTACGACCACCCAAGCATCTTGTACGACCACCCTAGCCTTTCGTACGACCACCCAAGCCTCTTGTACGACAACCCTAGCATCTCGTACGACACCCAAGCCTCTTGTACAACTATCTTACCTCTTATACGACCACCCTAACCTCTCGTACGACTACCCTAGCGCTTGTACGACCACCCAAGCATATTGTACGACTATTCTTGCTTCTTGTACGACCACCCAAGCCTCTTGTATGACTACCCTAACCTCTTGTACGATTATCCTGCATCTTGTACGACCACCCTAAGATTTTGTACGACTATACTAGCATCTTGTACGACTATACTAGCATCTTGTACGACCACAATAGACTATCGTACGACCACCCAAGCATCTTGTACGACCACCCTAGCCTTTCGTACGACCACCCAAGCCTCTTGTACGACCACCCTAGCATCTCGTACGACACCCAAGCCTCTTGTACAACTATCTTACCTCTTATACGACCACCTAACCTCTCGTACGACTACCTAGCGCTTGTACGACCACCCAAGCATATTGTACGACTATTCTTGCTTCTTGCGACCACCCAAGCCTCTTGTATGACTACCCTAACCTCTTGTACGATTATCCTAGCATCTTGTACGACCACCCTAGTATCATGTACGACTATCCTAACCTCTTGGACTACAATCCTAAAATCATGTACGACCATCCTAGAATTTTGTACGACTATGCTTGCTTCTTGCACGACCACTATAGTATCTTGCACGACCAGCTAGCCTCTTGCACGACCATCTAGCCTCTTGTACGACTACCTAGCTTCTTGTAACTTTTTGAATGACTATTATAGCCTCTCGTACGACTATCCTAGTCTCTATAAGACTATCCTAACCTCTTGTACGACTATCTTGCGTCTTGTTCAACTCTCTTAACTTATTGTGCGACTACCCTAACTTCTTGTACGACCATCCTGTCCTCTTGCACAACTACCCTAGCCTCTTGTACGATTACCTTAGCATCTTGTACTACCCTAGCCTCTTGTACGACTACCCAAGCCTCTTATACCACTACCCAAGCCTCTTTTACGACTCCCTAACCTTTTGTACTACCCTAATCTTTTGTACGACTAGCCTAACCTTTCGTACAACCAACCTAACCTCTTGTACGACTACCTAGCCTCCCACCCAAGGTACTGTTGCTGCTGTTGGTTGTGTTGTTGTACTACTGTTGCTACTTGTGCTGTTGTTGCGGCTGTTTCTGCAGTTGCTGCGGCTGTTTCTGCAGTTGCTACGGCTGTTTCTGCAGTTGCCGCGGCTGTTTCTGCAGTTGCCGCGGCTGTTTCTGCAGTTGCCGCGGCTGTTTCTGCAGTTGCCGCGGCTGTTTCTGCAGTTGCCACGGCTGTTTCTGAAGTTGCCGCGGCTGTTTCTGCGGATGCTTGAAACTACTTTTATTGCCACTACTGTTACTAAACCTGACACTATTGAGTGACTGATGACGCCACCGTTGAGGTATCAGTCCCTTTATAAAATACACAAACCATCTTTCCATTAGTCTGGTATTATTTTTCAAATATTTTTAGCTCCATTAAGTCAAAAAATATTTTCTCGAGTCATTACCGCAGCGTCAACGTTGTTGTTACTTGATAAATATTAACAAAAATAAACAGAAATGTATTACCAGTTCTGATCATTTTAAATAATCTTATTTAGCTACCTCTTAAAATACACATTCAATATGTAAATAAATAAATTTACCTCTTGTAAACGAATTATTTAGAAATTCACCTTTTGTAAATTCTATCCCTGTAAATTTATCTCCTGTAAATTCACCCCTGATGTGATGAGTCAGTGTTTTTATATCTGAGGTATGACAGGTGTTGTCAGTGTTGTATGACAGGTGTTGGGGCAGTGTTATAGTGTGAATTGGTCCTGACTAGGTTGTGCTACTAGGTCAGATGCAGTGCTCCTTTTTTAAGTGAATGTAACCTGACCTGGCTGGGTCGGGGCATTGGCTTAAGCCGTTGGAGATTTGGACCTGCCTCGCATGGGCCAGTAGGCCTGCTGCAGTGTTCCTTCTTTCTTATGTTCTTATGACGGTGTTGTGTCAGTGTTGTATGACAGGTGTTGTGTCAGTGTAGTATGACAGGTGTTGTGTCAGTGTAGTATGACAGGTGTTGTGTCAGTGTAGTATGACAGGTGTTGTGTCAGTGTAGTATGACAGGTGTTGTGTCAGTGTAGTATGACAGGTGTTGTGTCAGTGTAGTATGACAGGTGTTGTGTCAGTGTAGTATGACAGGTGTTGTGTCAGTGTAGTATGACAGGTGTTGTGTCAGTGTAGTATGACAGGTGTTGTGTCAGTGTTGTATGACTGGTGTTGTGTCAATGTTGTATGACAGGTGTTGTGTCATTGTAGTATGACAGGTGTTGTGTCAGTGTTGTATGACAAGTGATGTGTCAGTGTTGTATGACAGGTGTTGTGTCAGTGATGTATGACAGGTGTTGTGTCAGTGATGTATGACAGGTGTTGTGTAAGTGTTGTACGACAGGTGTTATGTCAGTGTTATACAACAGGTGCTGTGTCAGTGATGTATGACAAGTATTGTGTCAGTGTAGTATGACAAGTGTTGTGTCAGTGTAGTATGACAGGTGTTGTGTCAGTGTTGTATGACAGGTATTGTGTCAGTGTTGTATGACAAGTGTTGTGTCAGTGTAGTATGACAGATGTTGTGTTAGTGTTGTATGACAGGTGTTGTGTCAGTGTAGTATGACAGGTGTTGTGTCAGTGTAGCATGACAGGTGTTGTGTCAGTGTTGTATGACAGGTGTTGTGTCAGTGTAGTATGACAGGTGTTGTGTAAGTGTTGTATGGCAGATGATTTGTCAGTGTTGTATGACAGGTGTTGTGTCAGTACTCACCTAGTTGTGGTTGCAGGGGTCGATTCATAGCTCCTGGCCCCGCCTCTTCACTGGCCGCTACTGGGTCTCTCTCCCTTCGCCATGAACTTTATCATACACCTCTTCTTAAAGCTGTGAATGGATCCTGCCTCCACTACATCGCTTCCCAAGCTATTCCACTTCCTGACCACTCTGTGACTGAAGAAATACTTCCTAACATCCCTGTGATTCATCTGAGTCTTCAACTTCCAGATGTGCCCCCTTGTTGCTGTGTCCCATCTCTGGAACATTCTGTCTCTGTCCACCTTGTTAATTCCTCTCAGTATTTTATATGTCGTTATCATGTCCCCCCTTACTCTCCTGTCCTCCAATGTCGTCAGGTCGATTTTCCTTAACCTCTCCTATTAGGACATACCCATTAGCTCCGGGACTAGTCGTGTTGCAAACCTTTGCACTTTCTCTAGTTTCTTTATGTGCTTGGCTAGGTGTGGGTTCCAAATTGGTGCTGCGTACACCAGTATGGGCATAACGTACACAGGCGCCCGTATGCTGCAGCAGTTATTTAGTTGATGTGCGCCTCAGGAGATGTGCCTGGTGTTATACTCACCCCAAGATCTTTTTCCTTGGGTGAGGTTTGTAGTCTCTGCCCCCCTAGACTGTACTCCGTCTGCGGTCTTCTTTGCACTTCCCCAATCTTCATGACTTTGCACTTGGTGGGGTTGAACTCCAGGAGGCAATTCCTGGACCATTCCTGCAGCCTGTCCAGATCCCTTTGTAGTTCTGCCTGGTCCTCGTCCGATTGAATCTTTCTCATCAGCTTCACATCATCTGCAAACAGGGACACTTCGGAGGTTATTCCTTCCGTCATGTCATTCACAAATACCAGAAACAGCACAGGTCCTAGGACTGACCCCTGTGGAACCCCACTCGTCACAGACGCCCACTCTGACACCTCGCCACGAACCATGACTCGCTGCTGTCTTCTTGACAGGTATTCCCTGATCCATTGGAGTGCCTTCCCTGTCATCCCTTCCTGGTCCTCCAGCTTTTGCACTAATCTCTTGTGTGGAACCGTGTCAAACGCCTTCTTACAGTCCAAGAAAATCCAATCTACCCACCCCTCTCTCTCTTGTCTTACTGCTGTCACCCTGTCATAGAACTCCAGTAGGTTTGTGACACAGGATTTCCTGTCCCTGAAACCGTGTTGACTGCCGTTGATAAGCTCATTCCTTTCTAGGTGTTCCACCACTCTTCTCCTGATAATCTTCTCCATGACTTTGCATACTATACATGTCAGTGACACTGGTCTGTAGTTAAGTGCTTCATGTCTGTCTCCTTTTTTAAAGATTGGGACTACATTTGCTGTCTTCCATACCTCAGGTAGTCTCCCTGTTTCGATAGATGTGTTAAATATTGTTGTTAGGGGTACACATAGCGCCTCAGCTCCCTCTCTCAGGACCCATGGAGAGATGTGATCCGGCCCCATCGCCTCTGAGGTATCTAGCTCACTCAGCAGCCTCTTCACTTCTTCCTCGGTTGCATGTATTGTGTCCAACACTTGGTGGTGTACCCCTCCTCTCTGTCTTTCTGGAGTCCCTTGTCTCCTCGGTGAACACTTCTTTGAATCTCCTGTTGAGTTCCTCACACACTTCGCGGTCATTTCTTGTGATCTCTCCTCCTTCCTTCCTTAGCCTGATCACCTGGTCCTTGACTGTTGTTCTCCTCCTGATGTGGCTGTACAACAGTTTCGGGTCAGATTTGGCTTTCCCTGCTATGTCATTCTCGTACTGTCGTTGGGCCTCCCTTCTTACCTGTGCATATTCGTTTCTGGCTCTACGACTGCTCTCCTTATTTTCCTGGGTCCTTTGCCTTCTATACTTCTTCCATTCCCTAGCACACTTGGTTTTGGCCTCCCTGCACCTTTGGGTGAACCACGGGCTCATCCTGGCTTTTTCGTTGTTTCTGTTTCCCTTGGGTACTAACCTCTCCTCAGCTTCCTTGCATATTGTTGTCACATATTCCATCATCTCGTTTACTGATTTCCCTTCCAGTTCTCTGTTCCACTGAACCCCGTTTAGGAAGTTCTTCATGCCCGCATAGTCCCCTTTCTTGTAGTTTGGCTTCATTCTTCTGGCCCTATCTGCCTTCCCCTCCACTTGTAACTCTACTGTGTAATCAAAGCTTAAAACCATATGATCACTGGCCCCGAGGGGTCTTTCATGTGTGATGTCCTCAATATCTGCACTACTCTAGGTGAATACTAGGTCTAGTCTCGCTGGTTCATCCTCTCCTCTCTCCCTGGTAGTATCCTTTACGTGTTGGTACATGAAGTTTTCCAGTACCACCTCCATCATCTTAGCCCTCCACGTATCTTGGCCCCCATGTGGCTCCAAGTTCTCCCAGTTTATTTTCTTGTGGTTGAAGTCACCTATGATCAGTAGCTTTGCCCTGCTCGCATGAGCTCTTCTGGCCACTTCAGCCAGTGTGTCAACCATCGCTCTATTACTCTCATCATACTCTTGCCATGGCCTCCTGCTGTTCTGCGGTGGGTTATACATCACTGCAATTACCACCTTGGGACCTCCAGACTGTAGCATTCCTACTATGTAATCTCCTGCTTCTCCTCTGTCTCATCTCTCCAGCTCGTCAAAATCCCATCGGTTTTTGATCAGCAGTGCCACTCCTCCACCCCCTCTGTTCCCTCTGTCTTTCCTCAGGATCTGGTATCCCATTGGAAAGATGGCATCTGTTATCATACCTGTGAGCATGGTTTCTGTGAGAGCTATTATGTCCGGTGATGCCTCTTTGACTCTTTCGTGCCACTCCTCCCACTTATTTGTTATTTCATCAGCATTGGTGTACCATACCTTCAGTTGCCTCTCTAACACTGTGTTTTGGGTGTCTGTGAAGGTGGGGGACCTGGTGGTGTACTGTGGGATTCTATAGTGGAGTGTTGGGTGGGGGCTGTGAGTGTGCGTTGTAGTTTGTTGGGATAGTGTGCTTGGTTGTTGGGTGTTGGGGATGGTTCTGTGTGTGCTTGCTCTTGTTGCTCTGCCCTGCTCTGGTTGTCCTCTGCTGATTCTGTCCTTGTCTCTCCTCCTAGCTCCTTTCGCCTTTGTGTCCTCTCCCTCAGCTGCTGTCGTTCTATTTGTGTTCTGTCCCGGTCTAGGAATACCCTCTTGTATTCTTCCGTTTCCTTCAATCGTGGTTTCTCTTGAAGGATTCTGTCCCGCACTGTTTCTGTCCTGAGAATCAGCTTGAGCGGTTGATTTCTTCCCTTCGAGTACCCCCTCATTCTCTGAAAATTTACAATCTCGGACATGTCTTCTTCACCTTTTTCTTTGAGGATGTTCTCAATCTCTGTTCTTTCTGCCTGCCGTCTTTTAGTGTAGTATGACAGGTGTTGTGTCAGTGATGTATGACAGGTGTTGTGTCAGTGTAGTATGACAGGTGTTGTGTCAGTGTAGTATGACAGGTGTTGTGTCAGTGTATGACAGGTGTTGTGTCAGTGTTGAGTCATCTGACGTAATTTGTTTATTCACTTCCTTGTTTCTTTATTTGTTTGCTATCTTTCATATACTTGTTTTTTTGCTTTTGTTGATTCATTTATTTACGCTTTTTCACTGTAGTTATTTTCACTATTTTCTTTTTAACTGCTAAAATATTCTTTGTTTCTTTATTTTCTTGATTTCTTTCCTTGTTTTCTTTATTTTTTCTTTGTTTTTTATTTGTTACCATTGTTTTCTTGATCTTTTGTTGTTTTCTTTCATTATTTGTTTTCCTGATATCGTCCCTTGATATCCATCGTTGGTTCGACTCTCAACCCTCCAGGACACTCAACCATCCAGGACACTCAACACTCCAGGACACTCAACCATCCAGGACACTCAACCATCCAGGACACTCAACCATCCAGGACACTCAACTATCCAGGACATTCAACCATCCAGGACACTCAACCATCCAGGACACTCAACTATTCAGGACACTCAACCATCCAGGACACTCAACCATCCAGGACACTCAACCATCCAGGACACTCAACCATCCAGGACACTCAACCATCTAGGACACTCAACCATCCAGGAGATACACTCAACCATCCAGGACACTCAACCATCCAGAACACTCAACCATCCAGGACACTCAACCTTCCAGGACACTCAACCATGCAGGACACTCAGCCATCCAGGACGCTCAACCATCCAGAACGCTCACCCATCCAGGACTCTCAACCATCCAGGACACTCAACCATCCTGGACACTCAACCATCCAGGACACTCTACCATCCAGGACACACAACCATCCAGGACACTCAACCATCTAGGACACTCAGCCACCCAGGAAATACACTCAACCATCCAGGACACTCAACCATCCAGGACACTCTACCATCCAGGACACTCTACCATCCAGGACACTCAACCATCCAGGACACTCACCCATCTAGGACACTCAGCCACCCAGGAAATACACTCAACCATCCAGGACACTCAACCATCCAGGACACTCTACCATCCAGGACACTCAACCATCCAGGACACTCAACCATCTAGGACACTCAGCCACCCAGGAAATACACTCAACCATCCAGGACACTCAACCATCCAGGACACTCAACCTTCCAGGACACTCAACCATACAGGACAACCAACCATCTAGGAAATACATTCAACCATCCAGGAGATACACTCAACCATCCAGGAGATACACTCACCCATCCAGGAGATACACTCAACCATTCAGGAGACACTCAAGCATCCAGGAGTGACACTCAACCATCCAGGAGAGAATCTCAACCATCCAGGAGGGACACTCAACCATCCCGGAGAGGCACTCAACCATCCAGAGAGGCACTCAACCATCCCGGAGAGGCACTCAACCATCCAGGAGGTGCACTCAATCATCCAGGAGACACACTCAACCATCCATCATGGACATTCATCCATCCAGGAGATACACTCAACCTTCCAGGACACTCAACTATCCAGGAGTGACACTCAACCATCCAGGATAGACAAACAACCATCCAGGAGTGACACTCAATATCCAGGAGTGACACTCAACCTTCCAGGAAAGACACTCAATATCCAGGAGTGACACTCAACCATCCAGGAGGGACACTCAACCATCCAGGAGAGGCACTCAACCATCCAGGAGAGGCACTCAACCATCCAGGAGAGGCACTCAACCATTCTGGAGTGACAACCATCCAGGAGAGACACTAACCATCCAGAGAGACACTCGACCATCCAGAAGAGACACTCAACCATTCAGGAGAGACACTCGACCATCCATCAGAGACACTCAACCATCGAGGAGTGACAACCATCTAGGAGTGACACTTAACCATTCAGGAGAGACACTCGACCATCCAGGAGGGACACTCAACCATTCAGGAGAGACACTCAACCATCCAGGAGGACACTCAACCATCCAGGAGAGACACTCAACCATCCAGAGAGACACTCAACCATCCAGGAGGACACTCAACCATCCAAGAGAGACACTCAACCATCCAGGAGGGACACTCAACCATCCAGGAGGGACACTCAACAATCCAGGAGAGACACTCAACCATCCAGGAGAGACACTCAACCATCCAGGAGAGACACTCAACCATCCAGGAGAGACACTCAATCATCCAGGAGGGACACTCAACCATCCAGGAGGGACACTCAACCATCCAGGAGGGACACTCAACCATCCAGGAGGGACACTCAACCATCCAGGAGGGACACTCAACCATCCAGGGAGGGACACTCAACCATCCAGGAGAGACACTCAACCATCCAGGAGAGACACTCGACCATCCAGGAGAGACACTCAACCATTCAGGAGAGACACTCAACCATCCAGGAGGGACACTCAAGCATCCAGGAGAGACACTCAACCATCCAGGAGAGACACTCAACCATCCAGGAGAGACATTCAACCATCCAGGAGAGACTCTCAACCATCCAGGAGAGACACTCAATCATCCAGGAGAGACACTCAACCATCCAGGAGAGACACTCAACCATCCAGGAGAGACTCTCAACCATCCAGGAGAGACACTCAACCATCCAGGAGAGACACTCAATCATCCAGGAGAGACACTCGACCGTGCTGGAGAGACACTCAACTATCCAGGAGAGACTCTCAACCATCCAGGAGAGACACTCAACCATCCAGGAGAGACACTCAACCATCCAGGAGAGACACTCAACCATCCAGGAGAGACTCTCAACCATCCAGGAGAGACACTCAACCATCCAGGAGAGACACTCGACCGTGCTGGAGAGACACTCAACCATCCAGGAGAGACACTCAACCATCCAGGAGAGACACTCAACCATCCAGGAGAGACACTCAACCATCCAGGAGAGACTCTCAACCATCCAGGAGAGACACTCAACCATCCAGGAGAGACACTCGACCGTGCTGGAGAGACACTCAACCATCCAGGAGAGACACTCAACCATCCAGGAGAGACACTCAACCATCCAGGAGAGACACTCAACCATCCAGGAGAGACACTCAACCATCCAGGAGAGACACTCGACCATGCAGGAGACACTCAACCATCCAGGAGAGACACTCAACCATCCAGGAGAGACACTCGACCATGCAGGAGAGACACTCGACCGTGCTGGAGATGGTAGAAATACTGAGTCACTGGAGAGGAACTTAGAGATCATTATCTCTCTCTCAGGAGCTGCTTGTTATGCTAGAGACAATTTACCACACTAATCCACTTGACTTCTCCAACTCCCTTATTTACCTCCTTCTCTCTCTCCTTCCTTTGTCCCTACATTTTCTCTCCTCCAATCTGTCCCTCCCTTACTCCCTCCTTCATTCTGTATCTTTCTTACTCTTAAACTCCCTTAATTTTCTCTTGCTTCCTATCTCCCTTACTCTCTATCTTACTCCTTGCTCCTTTACTCCCTTACTCCACTCATCACTTGCTCTCCGTCCCTCTTATTGCTTCCCATCCTCTTTTTCTTCTTCCCTTTATCTATTATTTCCACACTTACTCCTATCCATTTTCTTTCGTCTCTCCTTTCATCGCTCCTCTATCTTCTCGTCTTTCCATCCTATCACCTATTTCCTTCCGTCTTTCTTTCTCTCATTTCCACCTCTCTTTTTCTTTTCCCTGTTCTCCTCCATCTCCATCCTCTTTGTTTTTACTTCCCGGGTTTTGCTTCTTTTCTCGTTCTTCCTTCTTTCTATACCCTTCTCTTCTCATCTCTCCTCTCTTCAACACTAATTCTCAA
>WNWK01040920.1:0-16726 GCA_009830355.1 Cherax destructor
GCAACTTCCTTGCCTTTTCACAAATTATCGCCATAGAAATACTATCACCCACTATCTGTTTTTCATTGATCCACACCATCAGTAACTTCTCAACCTCATCCACTGTTTTCATCTTTGTTTCGTTAACAAATCAACCCTTTTGCAACATTAGCTTCCTTGATCTCATTTCTCTTTGACAGGATAGTGCCGATAGTAGATGCACTTTTCTTGTACATCCTGGCAAGATCACTCAGACGTACGCCACTCTCATATTTTTCAACAATCTCCTTCTTCAGTTCGATGGTGTTCCTCACTCTCTTTACCACTGGGGTGCCACTAGGAAGCTTCTTTGGATCCATGGTGACTTATTTCACAGTGACAATCACTAAACCACCAAAAAAGAAACCAAATGTATTGTGAATGTTTGAAAGAGCGCGCTGGATAATGTTCTCTTAATGGTAAACAACGCTACACTGGCGTCTTGCGCAGGCGCAGGCCAGGTGCGGAGCAGGCGGACAGGTCTAATACGTTTCGCTATCCGAGCTTTTTTCGCTATCCGATAGCGAAAAAAGCTTTCGGTAACCGATTTTTTCGTTAACTAAACCTTTCATTAGCCGGGGGTCCACTGTATATGAATTAAGCTTCAAGAACTGTTCATGTCATACTTTCCATGACAGCATACAAAACAGACCACTATACACTGTACAATAAGTGATCAATTTAAATGACCATATTTGTTAGATTGTTATTCTTGGGAATTACTAAGTACATGTAGGTCACTGAAAGGTACATTGCAAAGGTGAGGTAGATTGGAGAGGCAGAGATGTTGAAGAAAGGGCAACTGAAGAAAGATGTTGAATTTGGTGTAGCTTATCAGTATGAGTTACACCATCAGAGAGACTCTGAATTAATGGTGGGGGGACTATCAGAAAGGTAAGAATAAGCATAGAAGGGTGTTGAAGATGATGTCTGAAGTGTAGTTGACATATTCTCTGACGTCTGGGACAAATGATCAAAAGTTGTTGGACTATCAGTACAGTAGAACCCTATAATCAGCAGAAATTAGGTTTTTCGAGCTGATGAGAATCCTGAAACTGCAGATACAACGCCCTCGATGTAAAGGACTAATAGGGAGGATTGTTTGTGTACGTTAAATCAGAATGTTAAAAAAAAAAAAAAAAAAAAAGAGGAAAAACTGTATAATATGGTAATGTGCACATAATTTAAAGTTATGTATTGCAATAAACATTGATAATAAAGTAGATAAAAGCATAATTTAACTAACATATTTTGTAGGTAGTAGGTTGGTAGACAGCAACCACCCAGGGAGGTACAGTGGTACCCCGACTTACAATATTTTTTCATTCCAGAATGCTGTTCAAGTGCCATTACCAAACGAATTTATCTCCATAAGAAATGATGTAAAATAGACTAGTCCTTTTAGACCCCCAAAATTACACTTACAAAAGCATTTAAAAAAATAAACTTACATAAAAGGGTGTGTTTGGGGACCATCGTAAGTCGGGGTACCACTGTACTACTGTCCTGCCAAGTGAGTGTGAAACGGAAACCTGCAACTGTTTTACATAATGGTAGGATTGCTGGTGTTCTTTTTTGTCTCATAAACACGCTGAATAATGGGTATATCTTGCTACTTACACTTAGGTCACACTACGCAGGCATGCACATGCATATAAAGTGCTTGTCACAGCATTATGCCGCCCCTCCCCCACACATGTATCAAAACACAAACACATACCATGAAAGATTATAATACAGTGGTACCTCTACTTACGAGCAAAATTCGTTCCAGTCGGCTATTCAAGTGCCGATACCGAAGGAATTTTTTCCCATAAGAAATAATGAAAATTAGGTTAATCCATTTCAGACCCCCAAAAATACACTTACAAAAGCACCTACAAAAATACACTTACATAATTGTTCGAGTTTCGAGCTGCTCGTAAGTAGAGGTACCACTGTATATATATTTGCACACTTAATGAAGTTTTAATACTTGGTGCTGCGTCCTTCACGTTTAATCACGTTCCTCAGCTGTGTTGGAAGACTCTCACACAAATTCTTGAGGGTTTGGGGAGGAATATTATTCCATGCCACATGTAGAGCAGCCTCCAGCCGCAGGATGGAACTGATATCCTTGCCCAGTAAACTTCGTTTCACTATTGACCAGAGGTTCTCAATAGGGTTTAGGTCTGGGGAATTGCCTGGCAAGTCATTAAAGAACCTCACTTCACAATTCTTAAGCAACTGAACTACAGATTTGGTGGTATGACAATGTGCACCGTCCTGCATAAAATCTGTAGCCCCACACTTGTCAAACGCCTCAGGTAAATTGTCACACAATAACTCCAGGTAATTATACTGGTTCATATACTAGTTTTGGGGGAGCACAATGAGTTCACCAACACTCCGATCACTGAAACACCCCCAAACCATGAGCGAGTGTGGGTGTTTGGTGGTCCCACAGGTGTAGCGTGGGTCTAGCGGGTCACATGCCCCCCACAGTTACAGGTGATGGTGAAGGTTGCTTCATCACTTCAAAGTACAGTGGTACCTTGACTTACGAGTGCCATAACTTACGAGTTTTCCGAGTTACGAGCCGTCGCTCGATTGATTTTTTGCTTTGAGTTGCGAGCCATAATCTGAGTCATGAGCGAGCTTCAGATGTGCTGCCACTCGCAGGAGATACCGAGGAAATATCAAAAACCTTGATAACCAATGTGTAACATCCTTTCAATTTTGATACCAATGGTAGTGTCATCCTGCCAGAATGTTCTATAACATATGCCCTAAGTAAAGAGAAACAATTCTGGAACATGTGTAATGCATGTTTGGCAGGCTGGCTGGCTGGCTAGCTGATTTGCTTTGGCTGTCTCTATCTCCTTCTGCCTGTATCTATCTGTCTCTGTCTACGTATCTGTGTCTCTATCTCTGTCTGTCTCCATCTATCTCTGTCTCTCTGTGTCTCTATCTCTGTCTGTCTGTCTCTGTCTCCATCTATCTCTGTCTCTCTCTGTCTCTATCTCTGTCTCTGTCTATCTGTGTCTCTATCTCTGCCTGTGTCTCTATCTCTGTCTATCTCTGTCTCTATCTTCACCCAAAGGTGTAGGGAGGCAAAACCTAAGTGCACTAGAGAATGGAAAAAGTACAGAAGACAAAGGACCCAGGAAAATAAAGAGATTAGCCGAAGAGCCAGAAACGAATATGCACAGGTAAGATGGGAGGCTCAGCGACAATACGAAAATGACATAGCATCAAAAGTCAAGTCTGACCCAAAGCTGTTGTATAGCCACATCAGGAGGAAAACAACAGTCAAGGACCAGGTAATCAGACTGAGGAAGGAAGGTGGGGAGTTCACAAGAAATGACCAAGAGGTATGTGAGGAGCTCAACATGAGATTTAAAGAAGTATTTACAGAGGAGACAGGAAGGACTCCAGGAATTCAGAATAGGGAGGTATACCAACAATTTTTTTTTTTTTTTTTTAAACAAGTCGGCCGTCTCCCACCGAGGCAGGGTGACCCAAAAAGAAAGAAAATCAGTGATTATGTATACCAACAAGTGCTGGATGAAATACACACAACCGAGGAGGTGGTGAATAAGCTGCTATGTGAACTCGATACCTCAGAAAAGGTGGGACCTGACAACATTTCTCCGTGGGTCCTTAGAGAGGGAGCAGAGTTGTTGAGTGTGCCACTAACAAAAATCTTCAACACATCCATTGAAAACTGGGCAACTACCTGAGGTGTGGAAGATGGCAAATGTAGTCCCAATTTTTTAAGAAAGGAGACAGACACGAGGCATTAAACTACAGACCTGTGTCACTGACGTGTATAGTATGCAAAGTCATGGAGAAGATCATCAGGAGGAGAGTGGTGGAGCACCTAGAAAGACACAAGCTTATAAACGACAACCAGCACGGTTTCAGGGAAGGAAAATCCTGTGTCACAAACCTACTGGAGTTTTATGACAAGGTAACAGAAGTAAGACACGAGAGAGAGGGGTGGATAGACTGCATTTTCTTGGACTGCAAGAAGGCGTTCGACACAGTTCCTCACAAGAGGTTAATGCAAAAGCTAGAGGATCAGGCACACGTAACAGGAAAGGCACTGCAATGGATCAGAGAATATCTGACAGGGAGGCAACAACGAGTCATGGTACGTGATGAGGTGTCAGAGTGGGCACCTGTGACGAGTGGGGTTCCACAAGGGTCAGTCCTAGGACCTGTACTGTTTTTGGTATATGTGAATGACATAACAGAAGGGATAGTCTCAGAAGTGTCCCTGTTTGCAGATGATGTGAAGTTAATGAGAAGAATTAAATCAGTCGAGGATCAGGCAGGACTACAAAGAGACCTGGACAGGCTACAAGCCTGGTCCAGTAACTGGCTCCTTGAATTTAACCCTGCCAAATGTAAAGTCATGAAGATCGGGGAAGGGCAAAGAAGACCGCAGACAGAGTATAGTCTAGGTGGCCAAAGACTGCAAACTTCACTCAAGGAAAAAGATCTTGGGGTGAGTATAATACCGAGAACATCTCCTGAGGCACACATCAATCAGATAACTGCTGCAGCATACGGGCGGCTGGCAAACCTAAGAATAGCGTTTCAATAGGTACACCATATATGTCAGGCCCATACTGGAGTATGCAACACCAGTTTGGAACCCACACCTGGTCAAGCACGTCAAGAAATTAAGAGAAAGTGCAAAGGTTTGCAACAAGACTAGTCCCAGAGCTAAGAAAATTGTCCTACGAAGAAAGGTTAAGGGAAATCGGCCTGACGATACTAGAGGACAGGAGGGTTAGGGGAGACATGATAACGACATATAAAATACTGCGAGAAATAGATAAGGTGGGCAGAGACAAGATGTTCAAGAGAGGGGACACAGAAACAAGGGGTCACAATTGGAAGTTGAAGACTCCTATGAGTCAAAGGGACGTTAGGAAGTATTTCTTCAGTCATAGAGTTGTCAGGAAGTGGAATAGCCTAGAAAGTGACGTAGTGGAGGCAGGAACCATACATAGTTTTAAGACGAGGTTTGATAAAGCTCATGGAGCAGGGAGAGAGAGAACCTAGTAGCAATCAGTGAAGAGGCGGGGCCAGGAGCTATGACTCGACCCCTGCAACCACAAATAGGTGAGTACAGTTATATACATAGTGTAAATTACCTAGGATAACCCAAAAAATCCAGACAAAGTGCTATATAATGCTTGTAGATATAAGGCATAGTAAGCATGACTGGCAGGTACACGTAATACACATTTTCACTTGTTCAGGAATCAGACATGACGACTCGAGGCAGTACGAGCGTGGTACTTCGTGCCTCATGCCTTCTCTGCGAGAAGGCACGAGGCATTTACACTGATTTACTTCTGAGATATTCACCCAAAACGTAGGCCGGTCTCCTGACTCGGGGAAAAAAAAAAAATCTGAGAAAATAGCTTTTCAGTGTTTTCCTTATGAAACTAGTGATCTAGTGCAGTTAGCCTCACAAATACTCCGTTTTCTCTATAATAACACCTCAGAAGGGCAAGAATTGGAAGATATGGTCAGAGTGATAATTATTTTTACCTCGGGAGTGGCCGCCACCATTCGTCACATAATGACATATTTTATTCATTCTAGAGTATATATCATGTTTCTATGTTATTTGTATTGTTTATTATGTCACATTAGATCAATTGTGATAGATAAATAAGCCGTAGAGTTGATATTAGCGTTATTGGGGTGGTTTTTTGGGGTGGTTTTTTTGTGGAGCCGGAACGGATTAATGGCATTTCAATTAATTTCAATGAGAAAAATTGATTTGATATACGTACGAGCAAATTGAGTTAGGATCTCGGTCATGAAACGAATTAAACTCGTAAGTCAAGGTACCACTGTACTTCAGACCACTGTTGAGGATTCCAGTGAAGATATTTCTTTGCATAATCCAGCCTACGTTTCTTCTTTGGCTTGGAGAGGATCGGTTTCTTAACCTAGTGGTGACTACTGTAGCCCAGTTCTGACACACGTCTGTTAACAGTTCTTACAGACACATCTGAGAGAAGATGTGGGTTCTTTTCTTTCAATTCTCTAGCAGTTATCTTAGGTGTACTCTCTAACTGCTTCTTTAACACAGTTAAGGTACAAACAGATGTCTTCTTCGAGGGGCCAGGCCAAGGTTTAGCAGACGGTAACTCCACACCACCACCACCAGCCTTGAAGCGCTGCACCCAGTTCCTCACTGAACGCTCACACACATCAACATTCTCCACTATTTCTCTCGTCTGGTGCCCAGCTTTGTGAAGCCCTATGATTTGAGCTATAGTTTCAGGGGTTAAAGAATTCCTATTACCCATAATCAAACATGTATAGCTCCAAAACCAAAAGAAACACCGGACAAAAGATGGGAAGGAAAAGAGACAAAAGTGCAACACTTCCTCTCACCACGGCAGCCACGTGAGCACTTAGGAGTCACTGTGGAGTGTGGCGGCAGGCCGTGACGTCATGCTAATGGCTGCTACTCGGCTTAATGCACTCACAAAAAAAGACCCCCTGTATGGTAGGCCTTTGATTTTCGTCACAGCTTTATGCCAGGGAGCTAACCTGGCATAATGCCGTGACGAGCACTGTATATACATACACACATCTAGGTTTTTCTTCTTTTTTCTTAATAGTTCTTGTTCATCTTTATTTTCTCTATTCTCCATGGGTGAGTGGAAAAGAATCTTTCCTCTGAAAGCCATACATGTTGTATGAGGCGACTAAAATGCTGGAAGCAGTGGGCTAGTAACCACTTCTCCTTTAGAAAATACTAAAAAAGTGAAGAAAAACTTTATAAAACTGGGATGCTTGAATGTGAGTGGATGTAGTGCGGGTGATAAGAAAGAGATGAGTGCTAATGTTATGAATGAAAAGAAGTTGGACGTCCTAGCTCTAAGCAAAACAAAGCTGAAGGGGATAGGTGAGTTTCAGTGGGGAGAAATAAATGGGATTAAGTCATGAATATCTGAGAGAGTTATCAGTTATGGAAGGAGACAAGGGAACATAAATGTATAAATTCAAGGATTATGTGGATTAAAATAAGGGTTGGAAGTGAAAAGTGGGTCATAATAAATGTGTATGCACTTGATGAAGAGAGGAGTGTAGAGGAGAGAGAAAGATTTTGGTAGATGTTAAGCAAGTGTGTAGGAACTTTTGAACCAAGTGAGAGAGTAATTGTGGTAGGGAACTTATATGCTAAAGTATTTTCAAGTGAATAAGGGTTGGATGCAAAAAGTGGGTCATAATAAGTGTGTATCCACCTGGAGAAGAGAGGAGTGTAGAGGAGAGAGAGAGAGAGATTTTGGGAGATGTTAAGCGAGTGTGTAGGAACTTTTGAATCAAGTGAGACAGTAACTGTGGTAGGGGACCCAAATGCTAAAGTAGGAGAAACATTTAACCCTTTCAGGGTCCAGAGGCCAAATTTCAGAGGGTGCACCAGTGTCCAAGAATTTAAAAAAAAATAATCTTATTTTTTCTTATGAAATGGTAGATAATCTTTTTCTGAAGGTAATAAAACAAAAAGTACGAAATTTGATGGAAAATTGACGAAATTATGCTCTCACGAATTTTGATGCGTCAAGTGATATTTGTGCATCGGCGATTTTGCCGACTTTGACTCCCACATTTTAGGCCAATTACATTATTCCAGTCAACCAAATTCTTAGCTATTTCACTAGCATTACTTCTATTCTATCGATTGAGCACAAGAAATCGCCTAGTCAACTGTTTCAACTACAAAATAAAGTGATCGGAAATTGGTAATTTAGCCAATTTAACTCAAAGTTCAAAATATTCCAGTTTCAAAATAGGGTGCAGAATAAACAGTGCAGGCATTCCTGGCACTAAACTAACATTTCCTCTGTTCATTAGTTACGTTTTCAGTCTTTACAAATTAATTCCATTTTTATTTTTTATTCACAATGAATTTTTATTCAAACAAAAAAAATGGAAGATTTACTGTTATGCAATATTGTAATAATTGTACAAATAATATCACCATATTTGTGAACGTATATTAGACCCACCAGCTGGCGCGCATTAGACGTATAAGGTCATTTGTTTACTCTTGAACATTGGCAAAAATTTAACATTTCCCCTATTTTGAGCTCACTTTCAAGCCATTTCCAGTACTAAAATCAATCAAAATCATCTCTATTTCTGTAATATATCTTCCATTCTATCAAATGAGACCAAGAAATCGCAAATACAACTATAAAAAGCATAGAATATGAAAAAACACTGCAAAGTCGCTGTTTTAATCGAAAATTACGGTCTCAGTTTTTTTTTCTCTCATTATGCACTGTGTGCTGCAGGATTTGGTTTATGTGGTGCACACTTACCACATAGATGTATTCTCTCATATCTATGCCCAAATTTACTGCTCACAGCTTATCTGAGTGAGCTGAGCTCATGGCATAGAACTAAGGTTTGGACACTGAACTCAAAGCTGTAGAACTACGGCACGGACCCTGAAAGGGTTAAAGACGGTGTGGTAGGTAAGTTTGGGGTGCCAGGTGTAAATGATAATGGGGGCCCTTTGATTGAACTTTGTATAGAAAGGGGTTTGGTTATAGGTAACACATATTTTAAGAAAAAGAGGATAAATAAGTATGCAAGATATGATGCAGGGCGTAATGACAGTAGTTTGTTGGACTATGTACTCCTAGATAAAAGACTGTTGGGTAGACTTCAAGATGCACATGTTTATAGAGGGGCCACAGATATATCAGATCACTTTTTAGTTGTAGCTACAGTGAGAGTAAAAGGTAGATGGGATACAAGGAAAATAGAAGCAGTAAGTTAGAGAGAGGTGAAGGTTTATAAACTAAAAGAGGAGGCAGTTAGGGTAAGGTATAAACAACTATTGGAGGATAGATAGGCTAGTGAGAGTATAGGCAATGGGGTCGAAGATGTATGGGGAAGGTTTAAGGGAGGGGCGAGCCGGTTTCAAGAGATTTGGAAAGGAAGATTGAAAAATTTTGGAAAAAAATGTTTTGTTACCAAAAAATAGTGCATCATTCTGGCAACATTTTGGTGTAATCAGCTTGTTTATATCATATTTCCTAGTATGTTTTTTCCTTAAATGTATTTTTTTTGTTCTTCCTGTTATAAATAATACATGTTGCCAATTAGTGTTTTTTTTTAGTTTTATCTCTGCAAAAATTAAAATTTTTATGATTATTTCATTAAAAAAACTCTACATAGCAGCATCTCTGATGCCTCCATTCAAGTGCAGCTACTCATGCCACCTCAGTGGCCTCTGGGGTCTCAACAAGTGCTGATGCATGCAACTCGCTGAGATTTAGCGTGCCATATCCATAGAGTTTCATAGAAAAAAATATACGTATTAATAACTCAGAAATAAGTTATTGACATTGTTTGTAATGTTTTGCGAAAAGCATGTATTAATAGGATTGTCATGATTTTTTCACACGTTATTGAGTAATGATGGTTCTACAACCACCCATGAAGGATTTCCGATATCTTTTACAGCTTTGTTTTTATTGATTTTTTTCCCACAAAATAATGGCAAAAACAAAATCACTAACTTCAACATTTTTTATAATGGAATCTACTGACATTTTTGCTAAAAAGGATTGGGTCAACAATTATATAGCCTTTATCTTTCATCTGATGTTAACTAGAGCATTGTACATCTTCCCAATTTTGTAGAAATTTACAGGTTTTGTGACCCCTAAAATTTGGCACATTTTATTTTTTTTGATCTAACCTAAAGGCAAAAAATCATAATAAAGACAGTGTATAGGTTTTTAAAAGCTGTATAAATCACTGTAAAAATCTCATTGAAATTAGACCAAAATAAAGAAAAAAACGTGGATTCATTCGCCCCTCCCTTAAGAATGTAGTGTTAGTGTGTTCAGCAGAAGTTTGTGGTTACAGGAAAGTGAGTGCGGGAGGGAAGAAGAGCGATTGGAGGAGTGATGATGTAAAGAGAGTAGTAAGGGAGAAAAAGTTAGCATATGAGAGGTTTTTACAAAGTAGAAGTGATGCAAGGAGGGAGGAGTATATGGAGAGGAAAAGAAAGGCTAAGAGAGTGGTGAAGCAATGTAAAAAGAGAGCAAATGAGAGAGTGGGTGGAGATGTTATCAACAAATTTTGTTGAAAATAAAAAAAAGTTTTGGAGCGAGATTAATAAGTTGAGGAAGCCTAGCTAACAAATGGATTTTAATTGTTAAAAATAGGAGAGGAAAGTTATTAAATGGAGAGTTAGAGGTATCAGGAAGATGGAGGGAATATTTTGAGGAATTGTTAAATGTTGAAGAAGATAGGGAAGCTGTGATTTTGTGTATAGGGCAAGGAGGAATAATATCTTGTAGGAGTGAGGAGGAGTGAGGTGTGAGTGCGGGGGAAGTTCGTGAAGCAGTGGGTAGAATGAAAGGGGGTAAAGCAGCTGGGATTGATGGGATAAAGATAGAAATGTTAAAAGCAGGTGGGGATATAGTTTTGGAGTGGTTGGTGCTTTTATTTAATAAATGTATGGAAGAGAGTAAAGTACCTAGGGATTGGCAGAGAGCATACATAGTCCCTTTGTATAAAGGCAAAGAGAACAAAAGAGAATGTAAATATTATAGGGGAACAAGTCTGTTGAGTATTAGGTAGTAGGTTGGTAGACAGCAACCGCCCAGGGAGGTACTACCGTCCTGCCAAGTGAGTGTAAACCCCAAGCCTGTAATTGTTTTACATGATGGTAGGATTGCTGGTGTCTTCTTTCTGTCTCATAATCATGCAAGATTTCAGGTATGTCTTGTTACTTCTACTTACACTTAGGTCACACTACACATTCATGTACAAGCATATACACACCCCTCTGGGTTTTCTTCTATTTTCTTACTAGTTCTTGTTCTTATTTCCTCTTATCTCCATGGGGAAGTGGAACAAATTCTTCCTCTGTAAGCCATGCGTGTCGTAAGAGTCGACTAAAATGCCAGGAGCAAGGGGCTAGTAACCCCTTCTCCTGTATATATTACTAAAGTTAAAAAGAGAAACTTTTGTTTTTCTCTTTGGGCCACCCCACCTTGGTGGGAAATGGCCGACTTGTTGAAAGAAGAAGAAGTCTGTTGAGTATTAGGTAGTAGGTTGGTAGACAGCAACCACCCAGGAAGGTACTACCGTACTGCCAAGTGAGTGTAAAACAGAAGCCTGTATTTGTTTTACATGATGGTAGGATTGCTGGTGTCTTTTTTCTGTCTCATAAACATGCAAGATTTCATGTACGTCTTGTTACTTCTACTTACATTTAGGTCACACTACACATTCATGTACAAGCATATATATACACACACCCCTCTGGGTTTTCTTCTATTTTCTTACTAGTTCTTGTTCTTATTTCCTCTTATCTCCATGAGGAAGTGGAACAGAATTCTTCCTCCGTAAGCCATGCGTGTCGTAAGAGTCGACTAACATGCCGGGAGCAAGGGGCTAGTAACCCCTTCTCCTGTATACATTATTAAAGTTAAAAAGAGAAACTTTTGTTTTTCTCTTTGGGCCACCCCGCTTTGGTGGAAAACAGCCGATTTGTTGAAAGAAAGAAGAAGGTAGAGAAATAAATGGGATTAGGTCAGGGGTTTCAAACAGAGTTAGAGCTAAAGAAGGAGTAGCAATAATGTTGAAGGATAAGTTATGGCAGGAAAAGAGGGAATATAAATGTATCAATTCAAGGATTATGTGGTGTAAAATAAAGGTTGGATGTGAAAAATGGGTTATAGTAAGTGTTTATGCACCTGGAGAAGAGAGAAGTGAAGAGAAGAGAGAGGGATTTTGGGAAATGTTGAGTGAGTGTGTGTGGGGAGCTTTGAACCAAGTGAGAGAGTACTTGTGGTTGGGGATCTCAATGCTAAAGTGCGTAAAAATGTTGTGGAGGGAGTAGTAGGTAAATTTGGGGTGTCAGGGGTAAATGAAAATGGGGAGCCTTTAATTGAGCTATGTGTAGAAAGAGGTCTGGTAATAAGTAATACATATTTTATGAAAAAGAAGATAAATAAGTATACAAGGTATGATATAGCACGTAATGAAAGTAGTTTGCTAGATTATGTATTGGTGGATAAAAGGTTGATGGGTAGGCTTCAGGATGTACATGTTTATAGAGGGGCAACGGATATAACGGATCATTATTTAGTTGTAGCTACAGTTAGAGTAAGAGGTAGATGGGACATAAGGAAAATGGAAACAGCAAGTAAGAGAGAAGTGAAAGTGTATAAACTAAGGGAGGAGAAAGTTAGGGTGAGATATAAGCAACTTTTGGCAGAAAGGTGGGTAAATGCAAGTATGAATAGTGGGGGGGTTGAAGAGGGTTGGGATTGTTTTAAAAAGGCAGTATTAGAATGTGGGGCAGAAGTTTGTGGGTATAGGAGGGTGGGTGCAGGAGGAAAGAGGAGTGATTGGTGGGATGATGAAGTAAAGGGTGTGATAAAAGAGAAAAAGGTAGCTTATGAGAGGTTTTTACAAAACAGAAGTGTTAATAGAAGAGCAGAGTATATGGAAAGATAAAAGAAAAGTGAAGAGAGTGGTGAGAGAGTGCAAAAGGTGAGCAGATGATAGAGTGGGAGAGGCACTGTCAAGAAATTTTGCAGAAAATAAGAAAAAGTTTTGGAGTGAGATAAACAAGTTAAGAAAGCCTAGGGAACGAATGGATATGTCAGTTAAAAACAGAGTAGGGAAATTAGTAGATGGGGAGTTGGAGGTATTGGGTAGATGGCGGTAATATTTTGAGGAACTTTTAAATGTCGATGAAGAAAGGGAGGCAGTAATTTCATGCACTGGTCAGGGAGGTATAACATCTTTTAAGAGTGAGGAAGAGCAGGATGTGAGTGTGGGAGAGGTGCGTGAGGCATTACGTAGAATGAAAGGGGGTAAAGCAGCTGGAACTGATGGGATCATGACAGAAATGTTAAAAACAGGGGGAGATATTGTGTTGGAGTGGTTGGTATTTTTGTTTAATAAATGTATGAAAGAGGGGAAGGTACCTAAGGATTGGCAGAGAGCATGAAGGGTGACAAAAGAGATTGTAAAAATTATAGGGGAATAAGTTTACTGAGTATACCAGGTAAAGTGTACGGTAGGGTTATTATTGAAAGAATTAGAGGTAAGACAGAAGGTAGGATCGCAGATGGTAGGGGATGTGAAGATCAAGTGTTTACATTGAAGCATATATGTGAACAGTATTTAGATAAAGGTAGGGAAGTTTTCATTGCATTTATGGATTTATAAAAAGCATATGATAGAGTGGATAGGGGAGCAATGTGGCAAATGTTGCAAGTGTATGGAATAGGTAGTAAGTTACTGAATGCTGTAAAGAGTTTTTATGAGGATAGTGAGGCTCAGGTTAGGGTGTGTAGGAGAGAGGGAAATTACTTCCCGGTAAAAGTAGGTCTTAGACAGGGATGTGTGATGTCACCATGGTTGTTTAATATATTTATAGATGGGGTTGTAAAACAAGTAAATGCTAGGGTGTTGGGGAGAGGAGTGGGATTAAATTATGGGGAATCAAGTTCAAAATGGGAGTTGACATAGTTACTTTTTGCTGATGATACTGTGCTTATAGGAGATTCTAAAGAAAAGTTGCAAAGGTTAGTGGATGAGTTTGGGAGGGTGTGTAAAGGTAGAAAGTTGAAAGTGAACAAAGATAAGAGTAAGGTGATGAGGGTATCAAACAATTTTGATAAAAAAAAATTGGATATCACATTGGAGAGAGGGAGTATGGAAAAAGTGAATGTTTTCAGATATTTGGGAGTTGACTTGTCAGCAGATGGGTATATGAAGGATGAGGTTAACCATAGAATTGATAAAGAAAAATAGGTGAGTGTTGCGTTGAGGTATCTGTGGAGACAAAAAATGTTATCTATGGAGGCAAAGAAGGGAATGTATGAAAATATAGTGGTACCAACACTCTTATATGGGTGTGAAGCTTGGGTTGTAAATGTTGCAGCGAGGAGGAGGCTGGAGGCAGTGGAGATGTCCTATCTAAGGGCAATGTGTGGTGTAAATATTATGCAGAGAATTCGGAGTGTGGAAATTAGGAGGAGGTGTGGAGTTACTAAAAGTATTAGTCAGAGGGCTGAAGAGGGGTTGTTGAGGTGGTTTGGTCATTTAGAAAGAATGGATCAAAGTAGAATGAGTTGGAGAGCGTATAAATCTGTTGGGGAAGGAAGGAGAGGTAGGGGTTGTCCTCAAAAAGGTTGGAGGGAGAGGGTAAAGGAGGTTCTGTGGGCGAGGGCCTTAGACTTCCCGCAAGCGTGTGAGAGCGTGCTAGATAGAAGTGAATGGAGACGATAGTTTTTGGGACCTGATGAGCTGTTGGAGTGTGAGCAGGGTAATATTTAGTGAAGGGATTCAGGGAAACCAGTTATTAATTTAGCCGGACTTGAGTCCTGGAAATGGGATGTACAATGCCTGCACTTTAAAGGAGGGGTCTGGGATAGTGACAGTTTGGATTGACTAATTCTAAACTGTAGTATCTGAGTGCCTCTGCAAAGACAGTGATTATGTATGAGTAAGGTGAAAGTGTTGAATGATGATGAAAGTATTTTCTTTTTGGGGATTTTCTTTCTTTTTGGGTCACCCTGCCTCGGTGGGAGACAGCCGACTTGTTAAAAAAAAAAAAAAGGTAGTAAATGATTACCTACAAATAAATAATAGGTTATTACTTACAAATAGATAACAGGTGATTACCTACAAATAAGTAATTACTCACAAATAGGTATTAGGTAATAACCCATAAACAGGTAAGAGGTGATTACATACAAATAAGTGAGAGGTGATTATCTATTAAACTACCTTTCACCCACCCCAGATTTATGCACTCTCTTTAATCACCCTAAAGAATAAAAATTCACCATACCATGGCTGGAACAATACACAAATAACCCGCAATTTGGAGAGGAAACTATGACATTTTGGTCTGACTTGGGCCACTGATAAGTCACACTGTGACTCGTCAATGCTCCAAGTAGGAATGAAACAATTTCATAAATTTTCCTCTTCTAAGTGTGGATTATTTGTGTATTTTATAAACCTTTACCTTCATCATTTCTACATGAACAAAAGAAATCAACAATTCTCTTTTCCACTCTCTGAATTAAATCTTCATTAACACCACCACCATACCATCTTCAAATTTTTTCATTACTTACTCTCTGCACAATATTCTTGTCACACATTGATCTCAGATACGACATTGGTGCCTGAGGCCACTTCCTCGCTGCAACACGTGCAGATCACCTTCACATCCATACAAAACTATATACAATACATTCCACTCTTGCATTCACTGACAAAATTCCTTTTCTTCCAGTGATCCATCAACATTACAGCAACTTTCATTCTCTTACAAATTCTGTGGCTCACCCTTTCCTTCATGCATCCATCTGCTGACACATCCACTCACAAGTATCTAAATATATTTATTCACTCTCAACATCTTCCTTCCAGTCTTCCATTTCCTACACTTCTGCTTAAATTCATCATGATCACTTCAAGAGGTATCTGCCTTGATGCTAGTAAAGGGTTCCTTTTTAAGAAGCTTGAGTTATTCTTCCCTTTCTTGGAATGAACCTGATTATGTCCCAAACCTTGTGGGTTGAGCTCTTCTCCACAAAATAATAATACAGTGGACCCCCGAGTTTCGGTCAAAATTCATTCCAGAAGGCTGCTCAAGTGCCATTACCGAACGAATTTACTCCCTTAAGGAATAATGTCAAGTAGGTTAGTCCATTTCAGACCCCCAAAAATACACTTACAAAAGCACTTACAATATTACACTTACATAATTGTTCGATTTCCGATGTGACCAAAACTCGGGGGTCCACTGTATATCACCTTGTTCTTGTTAATGATAAAATGTCAACTTTCTTCTTTTGCAGATTCTTCCAAACTCTATCAATTTCTCTTCTGAATCACCCAGAAGCACCAATTATATTACATTCATGATCCTCTTTAAGGGGGGCTCCTTGACGTGGTAAAGAGGCTATCGGTCTGAGGAATTGGACCTTTTGGTCTTCTTCCTCAGACCGAACCCTAATTACCCCCAATCCCCCTCCCTTTTCCCATCTCCCCCATCCTCCCTTTCCCTTTCCTCCTCCTCCTCCTCATCCCTCCCTTATTTCCTTCCCAGTTTTACCCTGGGAGCTTCTCCCTCAGGCATTCTAGTTCCTAGGTAGGGGAAGGGATCGTAGTCCATCCCATTCCGTTGAGGTCCTTGGCGGTGGTGTAGTTTGCCGTGGAATCTGGATCGCCTGGGGATGTCCCGATCCCTCTCCGGTCACCCGGGGGGTGGCTTTGGGTATCTTTCGGGCGACGGGTGTATCTCTGGAGGCCACAGTTCGGATTCCGGGGGTGGTGGCCAAGGCGGTATGCTTTGGGCGGATATCCGGCCGCCCTTCTTTTGTCCGCCGAGATGGCTCGGTGGATGTGAGGTTGCTATCCCGGATTGCTGGTTTACTGGCGTGAAGGGTAGGGTATGGCACGGGTTCCATGCAGCATCTGCACTACTTGCGGTGTTGAGGTCCTCTTGGGCACGGAGGGGGATTTGCGCTTCCTTTCATTCCTCCTAGGACCTATTCCTCCACGTTCCCCTTTTTTATTCTTTTTTATTTTTATTTTCTTTTCTTCTTTCTTTTTTTTTTCTTTAAAATAAAAAGAAAGAAGTAACCTAACCATGGCTGACCCAATCCATGAACCCACTACC
>WNWK01040921.1:0-16726 GCA_009830355.1 Cherax destructor
ACGTGACCGACATCATGTTGTGTTACCATCACTGGTGGAAGCAGTAAGTTATAGAACCATAAATTCCAAAATTAACCCTGAACTAAAACACTTTCTTGATAGTTGTGACAGGACCCATAGACACAATACCAGACACAAACATTTCTTTGACATTCCCCGTGTCTGCTAAATCTATACAAAAATTCAATGTACATAAAAGGGCCTAAAATCTGGAACTCCCTGCCTGAAAACTCTAGAACTGCAGACACAACCTCCATTTTCAAAAGCACCATTAAAAAACATCTTATCTCACTTACGCACCCAACTGGTAGCTAACCACATGAAAACTACTTTATCTTGCACATATCCACAACAAAATACACTTATTGATATCTGTGATTCCCTTAATTTGCACATGACTGTAAACAAAATTCTAATACAACTATTGCTTCATAATTCTTAAGCTAGTCATAAATTTGCCTAAGACACTCCACTGTAGAAACTGTCATGCGTAGACCAAACAAAATGTAAACTTTGCCAGTTGGATTATTGTCACACCCTGCGTTATTATGTACTGGAGTTCGATAAAATTAATGAATTCAGAGACAACTCACTCAGAAATATTCAAGATATGTCAAAGTATTTTATCCACAGTGGTATATTACAGACCATTCTGGAAAAATACCCTGACTTTGCTCCCTGTAAATAAAGCATTGCCACGTGTGTGTGTGTGTGTGTATGTATGTGTATTGATTACCATTTTGTCCTATGCACATGTCGATTGAAAACTTGGCCTGTTGTATGTGCGTGTGTGTGTGTGTGTATGTATATATGTGTGTGTATGTGTAATTTGTTCATGATTGTAACATATATGATGTGATTATGATTCATTACCTTTGTAACTTGTCATGATTGTAACCAGCTCTACCTGGAGCTCATTACCTTTGTAACTTGTCATGATTGTGACCAGCTTTAGTTCATTACCTTTGTAACTTGTCATGAGTGTGACCAGATCTACCTGGAGCTCATTACCTTTGTAACTTGTCATGATTGTGACCAGCTCTAGTTCATTACCTTTGTAACTTGTCATGAGTGTGACCAGCTCTACCTGGAGCTCATTACCTTTGTAACTTGTCATAATTGTGACCAGATCTAGTTCATTACCGCTGTAACTTGTTCAGCTATCAAAACTTTGGAGTCCAGTCAATGGACCAATTATGTACCTCTGTAATCTTTTGACTACCGCCCACAGGATGGGTATGGGGTGCATAATAAAGATATTAAACTAAACAACACGGCACCATTTCCATTAATATATAAACAAATTGTTAAATTCTTAAATATTTTGAACTACCTCAATTTTGTAAACCTAGTTAATCACTACAATTATCTAACCTTAATACCAGTATAATTACTGTCACTATAGAGTAAGATCTAGTATAAGACTGCCTGAAATGCCTAGGCATACTATTGGCCTTCTTGTGATATTTCATATAATGTACAAATACCATAAAATATGTAAACCCCACTTTGTAATATTATCAGAAATAAAGTTGAATTGAAAGTTGAGTCACTCAGCCACGAGTATACTTCCCTATCGTACTCACTTTCATAAGGATATTCCTTAGTACTTAGGAAGCTTTTGGATATATTCCAAGTCTCTTGCACGAGGCAATTCTAAACGTCGTCTGAAAATAACTAGGTTGAGTTATCAATTTTGGAGATTTTTCCCAAACGGATTATTATTATCATAATCTCGTCTGTATATGATTGTCAATATTAACAAATGGGATTTGTCTTAATCCTATTATATTTATATAATTGTAAATCTTGTATTTATTTTGTTTACTCAAAAGGAAAGAAGTAAAACAACCTTGACTCTTCTCAAAAACCACATACTCACCATATACTAAAAACTCAATATGTACTCAATTACTTAACTTTACCAAATAATATAATTTAATTATTTACTATTGATATAAATAACATAATAATAATAATAATATAATATTTTTATTTCAATGCATGTTACAAGTGTACATTGTTATTGGTAGTTACAATTATAAAACTGTAATGCAAGGAGAGCCACTGGCATGCCATGGCATTAGGGGCAGCTTATTCAAAAGACTTATTCACTAAAGACTTAATGCTAGAGAAATTGATTGAGTTTATTCTAGTTCTGTATTATTTAAAATTTCAATCTGATTATACATACAATAAAAAGACAATACAAGAGAAATTGGTTAAGTTTAGTTTAGTTGTATATTTTAAATCAAGTTACAATATGTTGATGCATTACTAGTATAATAACAATACTAGAAAATTTATTGAGTTTCTTCTAGTTATATATTTTATTTCTATTTAACAAAATGATGATACTATAATATTTAAATGAACAATATGATGATATGATATTGCAACAAGTGTTAAGGAGGATGACATATAAATTGAGATTATCTTAAGTAAAATAACATTGGGTTTGAAAGTTTGTTACAGTATGAGTATTTAGTATAGTGTGAGTAGGTGATTTTTGAGAAGAGTCTTGAATTGATTTTCGGACAAGGTTAACTTAATATTTACTGGTAATGAATTCCAGATTCTGGGGCCCTTTATGTGCATAGAATTTTTACATTGGTTAGTATGGACTCGGGGTATGTCAAATAGTGATCTGTGTCTTGTGTCATGGTCGTGGGACCTATTAAAGTTGTTGAGGAGAATTTTGAGCGGAGGGTTGATATTAGCATGTAGAGTTTTATGTATGTAGATGGCACATGAATAGGTGTGAATATTTTTACGGTGAGTAGTTTTGATGTTCTGAATATAGGTGGAGTATGTTGTCTAGAGTGGGAATTTGTTATCATCCTGACTGCAGCCTTTTGCTGGGTTATGAGTGGTCTAAGGTGATTTAATGTTGTTGAGCCCCATGCACTGATTCCATAGGTGAGATAAGGGTAGATAAGATAATGATATAGTGCAATGAGAGCTGGGTGTGGCACATGATAGCGTATCTTAGATAATATACCTACTGTCTTTGAGATTTTCTTGGAAATTTGTTGTATATGAGTTTGGAATTTAAGACTACTGTCAAGGTGGATTCCTAGGGAATTTTCCCCCTTTGAGTCTTGTGATGGGTGCACCATTTAGTGTTATGTTAAGTGGAACATTTGTAGCTTTGTTTCCAAACTGTATGAAGTAGGTCTTGTCAGTATTGAGAGTAAGTTTATTAGTCGTCATCCATGTTGTTATTTTCTGTAATTCGGCATTAACTGTGTTGGCTAGTATGACTGGATTTGGGTGAGAGAAGACATATGTTGTGTCATCTGCAAATAAAATGGGTTTGAGTAGTTGTGATGCATTCGGTAGGTCGTTTATGTAAATGAGAAATAAGAGTGGCCCCAGGACACTACCTTGAGGGACACCGACTGTAATTTGTCGTGTGGAAGAGTTCACTCCATTTGTGTACACATACTGGCTTCTGTTGCTAAGGTACGAATTTAGGTAATTGAGGGGGTGCCCCCTAATACCATAGTGCGCTAATTTTGTGAGCAATAACTCATGGTCTACTGTATCAAATGCTTTGCGTAGGTCTATAAAGATTCCCAGTGGAACTTCTTTCTTCTCAAGTGCAGTGTATATTAACTCTAACATGTGTGTTATAGCATCGTTTGTGCTCTTGTTAGTCCTGAATCCAAATTGACAGGGGTTTAGTACATTGTGTGAAACGAGGAAGGAATAGATCTGTTTATGAATTAATTTTTCGAAGATTTTAGAAAGCAGTGGTAAATTTGAGATTGGTCTATAATTGTTCAGGTCACTTTGGTCACCTCCTTTGTGGATCGGGGTGACCCTAGCTATTTTGAGAATTGATGGGAAGGTGGAAGATTCAATGGATTTATTGAATAATGTTGCTATAATTGGTGACAGTACGTGTGAAGCTTTTTTGTACATAAAGGGTGGTAAGCTGTTTATGTCTCCTGCTTTGTTTTTGAGGGTGATGATTATGAGCGAGACTTCAATTGAGTTGGTAGGAGCTAGGAATAGTGTATCTGGGTAGGTGTTGGTGAGGTAGTCTGTTGGACGAGTGTTCGAGCTTGGGATTTTACTCGCTAGATTTTTACCTATGGTGGAGAAGAAAACATTAAGTCTGTTTGCTGTCTCAGTCGGTGAGAGTAGGGGTTCGTCTGTTTTTGATAATTTGATGGTATTTTCGTGGATATCTTTTATTTCCTAGAATTGTAGATAGAGTTTTCCAGGTCTTTTTCATATCACCTTTTACAGTCTGGAGTCTGTTCTCATAATACAATTTTGGACCTTCTTATCAGGCTAGTAAGGATTGATGAGTAGCGTTTGGATTGTTCTCTGGTTATTAGACCCCTTCTATATTGTTTTCATATTGGTGCCTCTTGTTTATGGATTTAAGGATGCTGGGTGTTAGCGGGGATTGTTAAGTCGCTTAGCTGTGATCTGTTTAGTTTTTTGGGCAATGTCTGTTATAGAGGTTGTGTGTTTTTTTAAGGAAGTTCTTGATGCATTCATTAGTATCTGAATGTGTTTCTAATTCATTAAGCCAGTCAATGTTCGTCATAGCTGATATAAAATTATTAACAGCTGACTCATTATGCAGTCTGAAGGTAACTTTAGAAATTTCTTGGGGCAAAATGCCTAGGTTAGTTATGAGAAAGGTAGGGTAGTGGTCTGTGGTGTTTTTTGTGATTATGCCTGATTTTAGAGGGGATATTGAGTTAGTCCAGATGTGGTCTAGTAAAGAGGTACTATTCTCGGAGATTCTTGTAGGTTTTGATATTGTTGGTAGTAATAAGCAGTTGCTCATAGTGTTTGTGAATTCAATTACCTGTGGGTCCTGGTCATGTAGGAGATTTATGTTGAAATCTCCTGTGATCAGCAAATGATCTTTGTTAAGGCGTGAATCGATTATTAGGTTTCCTAGTTTTTCACTAAAGTGGCGGACGTTTGACTGTGGTAATCTGTAGATGTTTATCACTGTGAGGGTTTTTTCAGGTCTTTTGATTTAAATTTAGCTATAATATATTCTCCATGTTCGTCCCTTGTGCAAGAGTTTTCGATACATTCAAGTTGATCTGTATAATATATTGCTGTTCCACCCCCTCGCTGGTCTGTCCTACAGTTGTGAATGGCTGTGTAACCTGGGATGGCATAGACACCTGTAGTATCAGGCTTATTCGCTCCCCTGCTTTGGTAGGGTGAGGTTGTGCGGCGCTGAGCCTGCCATCTGGTGGTTTTCCGCACAAGTGAGACAGCTGTCATGGAGCCGGCTGGACGACGACGATTTAACACAGTGTGTGTAGACATGGTAACTGGAGTTATACACCCTGCAACGGCTGCGACGGTACTACCGATGATTCTTCATGATGTGTACAACATAGAGATAGAGGATTTATACGGAGTGGCCTTAAATGGCATCAACAGGGTATTCGTGAAATTGATATCTACTGAGGTCTACGAGCGCCTTGTTGACAGATACCAGGATAAAGTTTACACCGTAAACTCGACGATGCAAGTAAGAATGAAGGACGTGTCACGAACATACACATGGATAAGGATCAAGAACGTACCATTTGAATGTGATGAAACGGACATTCGTGGGTTTTTCAACGAGTATGGTATGATACATACAGTGAATGTGGGACGATGGTCTGAGGGTCCGATGACGGGACTCTATGAAGGGACGTATTCGCTGAAGATGACGCCTACGTAAGCCTATACCTTCATATGTGACGCTGTCGGAATTTAGGAATCAGGTTTACGTTACGTACCCGGGGCAACGGAGAACGTGTAGGCTCTGTGGAGCTTACGAGCATGTAGCAGCGGATTGTATGAAGCGCATGATGCCTAGAAGAGAGGTACAGCAGCAAGGAATAGACAAGACTGTGAATGAGGAGGAACGCGGGAGGGTAGTACAGGTTGGAGTGGAAGAGAAGACACTTACGTGGAGTGAAATTGTTGAAGGGGTTGGTGGAGCAAGTGCTGAGCAACCCCAGGTGATAAAAGAGACTGATGTTGGAGGTGAGATTGGTGGGGTCTGTTATCATGTGAGGATATTCAGTTAGAGGAGGTGTTAAGGGATATTATGGAGGAGCCTCTTGGTGAGATTATGAGCGCCGCCAGTGTGGTGGGGCAAGGAGGTGGCGTGGTGATGAGTGAGGGGGAGACAGTTTCTTTGGATGTTCCGGCTTTACCTGGAGAAGTAATAATTGCGGAGGTACATCAGGTGGACGGGGGTGACTGCATGGAATTTCAGTCAGGTACCCGTAAGAGGACGGGAATCAATCAGAGCATGACGAAGATCTGACGCCTGCCCAGAGAATGAGTAAGAGACCGTCAGTGGAGTCTGTAAGGAAAGGTTTGGTTGTTTTACAGGATGATGAGAAAGTTAAGGGTGGATCTGGGGTGGGAAGGGTTTGGGAAAGGTAAGTCAGGTGGAAAATTTATGTCGAAGCCGAAGGGCAAATCATAGCACCCGTCTTCCAGTGTTTGACGATCAATGTAAATGGTATGTGCGCGAAGTCAAGAGGGCATGGGTAGAGTGCACACTGAGGAGGTTTAATGTCCAGGTAGTCTTCATTCAGGAACACAATCATAGGGTAGGAAGGGACTTGAACATAAAAGGGTATAGGGTTTTGCGGGTTCCTCGGATCGCCACAAGGGTGGGTCAGCAGTGGCGATTTCAGAGTCTAGTCCTTTTCAACTCCTAGCATGGGAGGAGTGTGGGGGAGGGAGGGTGGTTAGAGTGCAGGGATACTGGGGAGGGGTGAGGGTGTGTTTCCTGGGTATATATATGCCAGCGGAGCAGGTTCGTTTGGTTAAGACGAATTTGTGAGGAATATTTTGATCTATGCTTTTGCGATTTACCTGGCGTAGTGGTGGCAGGTGGGGACTTCAATTGTGTCATTAGGAAAAGGGATGTTGAGCCCAAGGGATCAGGTTGTGTGCTTGAGGCTTTAAGGGATTTATTGGGAAGTGTGGGATTAAAAGATGTGATAGGGGCGGGAGGAGTAGTTGAGCATACTTTCTTCCGACATAGTTACGCGGCGAGACTGGATAGAATTTACGTTACTCATAAGGTGGTGGTGGGAAGGGTGCAAACCTTTGATGAGGATTCTCCGATCACAGGGGGTTTTAGTGGATTTGAGCTGGGATGGCGTGGCACGGTGGTATAAGGGGTTTTGGAAATTGAATGTAGCTCTTCTGGTGGGAGGGATAAGGAGAGTGTTTTGAGGAGTGGTGGGGAGGGTTTGGGCAGCAGGAGCGATGGCGGATAATGTGTTAGAATGGTGGGTGACTCAGGGTAAGACGCTTATTCGCAGGTATTATCAGGCGTTAGGCAGGGAGGAGGCAGGGTGGAAATTTGGTCTGCAAAAATATGTGGAGGGACAGTTGCAGAGGTGTTATGATAGGGGTGATAGGAAGGAGACAGGGATCTGAAAATATTAAAGGAGCGGCTATGGGATATACAGAGTGAACGTTTTGAAGCGTGTAGATTTAAAGAGGAGTGGACGACATTTTGATGGGGGATAGGCCTTCGAAGAACGTTTTGCGACATTGCACTAAGAGAAGGGAGGACAGGATGATTGAACGAATGGTGGTGGAACAGGGGATGGAAGGTTACGAGCAGGGCATGGTGATACGGGGTACAGAGGCGATAGGAGTTTATGCGGATAAATGGTTCGGTCGTTATATGAGTAGTGTGGGGATGGGGCACGGGAATCCAGGTTTTGGAAGGCATAGAGGAATAGGAAGCTGGGGAAAGGGACAGGGGAATTAGGAAAAGCTATTAGTGAAGGGGAGGTGTGGGAGGCTGTGGCAGGCCTCAGTGGGGACGTTCTGGTTTGGATGGGATTGCTAATGAGTTTTATAAGGAACATTGGGGGTGTGGTGAAGGAATGTTTGGTACGCTTGATGGAACGAATGAGGTTGGATGGTTTGGGGAAGGTTGGTTCGGGGATAGGGGTAGTGGTTTTGGTTTCGAAAAGGGGGAGAGGAAGATACAATGAGTAATTATCGTCCAATTATTTTAATGAATGCAGATTATAAGATTTTGGCAAAAATCATGGCAATAGATTAAAGGGGTTTTGGGGAAGGTGATAGCGGAGGGTCAGTGTGGCATACCGGGTGGAGTGTCGTCAATGGGCTGGAAAAGAATTAAAAATTATCGGTATGGGGAGGCGGGATTTTAGCATTGGGTGGAAAGGTGCGTATGATTGCGTGGGCGCGAGGTTCTGTATGAGGTGATGAGGACGGCGGGATTCGGGGAGGAGGTAGTGATTGGGTGAAAGAATTGTATGAAAGGGGCGTGTGCTTGAGAATTCAGATCAATGGTAAATTGGGGGAGTGGTACAGATGAATAGGGGTTTACGTCAGGGTTGTCCGTTATCACAGATTTTATTTTCTTGTTTGCAGGATCCTTTTTATAGAATGGTCGAGATTGGGGTGCGGATGAATGTGGAGGACGTAGTGGAACGTACGGGCATTGTGGGGTACGTGGATGACACTACGGTGCTCGTGAGGCTCTGTGAAAAGGATTGCGAATGTTTGGGGAATTATATGTATGTTTTGTGCGGCAGCAGGCATGAGGATAAATGGCGTAAGTCGAAATTAATGGAGGTAGGTTCTTGGGTGGGAGGGCCGTTGGGAAGTGATCAGAGGTGGACTATTGTGGATAGTTTGAAGATTTGTGGGGTAATTTTCATGAGGGATCGTGAGCAAACCAGGAAAGGAATTCCGGAAAAAGTTGTGAAGGGGCGATAGGTAGGTTGAAGGTGTGGAGTATAAAGGAAGTGACGGTGAGGCAGAGGGTTCTCATTGTGAATAGTATGATTTATAGTAGGTTATGGTTCGTGGCAGCTATTTACCCTTTGTTGCAGGAAGACGTAATGGTATTGGAGCAAGGTTATTAACTGTATGGGGTAGGACGCCATTGGCGGGGGGCAAAGGTGTACGTAATAAAGTGTCATTGGGTGGGTTGGGGCTAATATGGTTGGAGCATAGACTGATAGTGTATACCTGAAGAGATGCGATGCGGAGGAAGTGTTCACGGAGGTTTGGATGGGAGGTGTCACCAGCATTCTTAGGGAGATGGGTGAGTGGTGGAATGACAGAATTTGGTTTGTTGTAGGGACATAATGCGTAATTTACTTGTAATGTCAAATCCACAGACTTTAAGGGTAGGTCGGATGGGAGGTTTAGGGGAGGTACAAAGGGTTTTGGAGGGCGTGTCACAGTTCCCAATGTATGGATGGGATAGGATCTGGGAGGGCTTCAGGGTGCTGAAAATCAGTTCTAGGGATAGGGAGTTCATGTATAGGTTTCTTCATGGGGTAGTGGCCTCTCGTGCATCATTAGCAATAATGGGATTAGTTCAGGAGGGAGGGGTGTGGTAGGTGTGGGGAGCCGAGCACTACGTTACATGAAATATATTTTGCGAGGTTTTAGGACAAGTGAGGGAATGGTTTGGGCGGTGTTAACCTTCTTAGGTGGGGGTATTCCCATGTTGAGGAGCCATGTTTTGGATTTTGAGGGTATAGATGCAGTATCACGAAGGGGACTCATGTATTGTGCGATAGATTTTGTTTGCAGTTCATGGAGGGTCAGGGATTTGGGGGTAATGGATCGTATTAAGGTAATATCGGCGAGAATCTACCGAACTAAGTGCAGGAATAGGATGTTATATGGTCAGGCGTGGGTAAAAGCTTTCAGGATGTCATATAGGGATATGAGATTAGAGGATCTAAGAGGATAATGGGGGGGTGAGGAGTTTTGCTTACGGTTTAGGGAATGGGGTAGTGGTACAGAGTGGGGTATGGGAGTGGGAGATGAGGCACTTGAACAAAAGGGTGATAGGTGGCAGTGGTGGGGGCATAGGAGGGGGTGGTGGATGGGTTATGTGGTTGATCTTCATTATCTTGGTAGAGCGGGTGCAATGATCTGTCTTTTGTGTTAGGTCTTTTAGGGCACAGAAGGAAAGAAACAAAATAAAAAGAAAAAAAAAAATTCTCAGGTAATTGTGGAATAAGAGTCGATCTATGGTTAGTTTGTGTGGTATTGGTATAGACTTCTCATCAACTTGTTGAATCTCCTTCTTAGGAATGGGTCTTTGGATGGGGTTTTGTTTTATTGATCGTGAGGGTTCTTTAGTCTTGGGGTACGGGGGTAAATTCTGTGGTTCATGATCCTCTCAGGTGGATGTTGATATAGTTGGACGGATGGTTTACAATGTGGTACGGGTGGGGTTGTCGTCAGAGTATTTCAGGTTATAAATTTTCTTAGGGTCAAGCATATTTCCTGGCTTATGATGTAAATCCCTTTGTCTGGGGTTAGTTTTCGTTTCGTAACCCGATGGTATTTTAGGTAGTTTTGTTATAAGATGCTTAGGATGGTTAGTAACCAAAGTGAAATGTCCTTGTGACGTCTGGTATTTTATGTTGGGCATAGTCTTTGTACGGTAATGGCTTTTGCATACATTTGTCTCCGTGAAACTTTTAAAAGTTTGGTGGTAGTGTATGCGACACAAGGCATATTGACTAACACCTGTTAATTTTAAGTAAAATTCTTAGTTTTGGTGCACTTATAATTTTGTACGTTCCTGATTTTACAACAATAAGGTTAGGTAGAAAAAAAAAAAAAAACCACGAGATCTTTATTAGTTTTGTGTCCTGAGTTGGCAAGGTTTATATGTTGTGCTTCGTTTTGAACAGTCATGGGTTTTATATATAATTGATGTATGTAATCAAAATTGTAGTGTGCACGTTTTATGTGGCATTTTGTTCAATCCGAATGTTCATCGCATGTAAATTCATTTTGTCCTGGGATATTAATAGTGTGTATTCTTTGAGGTTACATGTTTAACTAGGTCTGCTTGCATTGAAAGGGAAACTGGGGAATAAATTTATAATGTACATGTGAACAATGATGGTTCATGATTACCCTGCTGTAGGGGTTGGGTTTTCCTTTGAGGAGTTAAGGTTTATCCATATTGGGCAATTAAACCTTCGGATGTCTTAGCTTTGTTTCTTGACATATCCTATCTTTATAATGGTCATACACTTGAATATGTTTAGCATACCACGGAAATGGTTTCCTCCATGACATATATAACAAATGTGTGTTCTTTGTAATTGACATATGTATAATTTGTATTATGGGGTGAGTTTTGTTATTAATGGTGCAAAGTGTATGTAATACAGTTTTCCTATTAAAATGTAAAAAAAAAAAAAAAAAAACATTAGGTTCAACTGTAAGGTTATCATATAAACTATATTGTTGGTGAAGTTTTCCTGTTTGGGGATGTAAGTTTTGATGTAGTTATATTGGTAACTAAAGTGGGTTTTGTTATATAGAAGGCCGGTTGGTGAAGGCTTATTTCATCAAAGCCTATTTTGAGGGTAAGGTAATATATGTTGTGCTTTTGTATGAACAGTAATGGGTTTTATATATGGAATATATATATATAAATGGGAATGTAATCAAAATTGTGGTAGTGCAGGGTTTACGTGGCTTTAATGTTCAATTGAATAGTTCATTGTATGTAAAATTATGTTCTGGAATGTTATAAGTGTATTCTTTGTGATGTATGTTAATATGTTTGCTGGAGTTGAAAGGGAACATGAGGTTAAATTCATTATGTTCATGTGAATAGTGATCGTTTTATGACCATCCTGCTGTATGGAGATGGTGAATTTTTCATTTGATGGGTTAGGCATGAATTATACAGGGTTTTTATATCTTAGGATGTTTGGCTTTGATTAATGACATATCTTATTCTTGACAAAGGTCATACAATTGAGTATGTCATGCATAACATGGATTTGGATTTCTAAGTGAGACTTTGTAATCACAAAGTGTTCCTTGTAATTGATATATGTATATTGGCACCATGTGGTGAGCCTAGCTGTCTATGGGCAAAGTTATGTAATGCAGTGTTCCTAATAAAATGTAAAAAAAAAAAAAGTATCAGGCTTTAGCCAGGTCTCAGTGAGTGTGATGATTGACATATTGGTCTGGAGGGATTGGAGTAGTGCTGTGAGGTCATCATAATGTTTGCTCAAAGATCTAACGTTGTAATTGAAGATAGTTATGTTATTGTTGGCTCTGAGTAATGTCTTTGCTTGATCAGCTGTGTAATAGTTACAGTTGCTGTTTGAGTCATGTAAGTCATTTAGTAATAGGTTGATATCAGGATCAATGCCTGTAATCATAGGATTTAGTGTGATTCTATAACTAGACTTGATAACAATGGATTATTTTAAACTTAAAGGTATGGTATTAGATTAAAGTCTTACTTGCTAATGGATTAAAACAATTATGTGCAAGTGTTTACAGGAATTTTTACAGTGATATAGAATATTTGAATAATGTTAATGATATACTAATTTAACTGTCTAATGAATGGTTAGAATAATTTCAATGACTAGTATTAAATTGATATGGAAAAAAGATTTTTTTTTTTATTCCAAATTGCACTGGTTGAAACTTTTAGTTTATGAAAGGCAATAAGAGGTCAATGAATGCAAGGAGCTATTGAACTAATAGTAATAACAGTTTTGACTAATATTTAAAGTAGTTTTGATTAAATTTAAGTTAATAAAGTGACTGAAGTTGGCTAATAGTAAAAGGTATTTTTAATATATAGGTAAATGATTGCACTTATCAGGTAGTTGTTTGAAAAGGAAATATAAAGTAAGTCACATACACAATGAGGTAGTTGCTTGAATATAAGAATACAATTAAGCAAATAAAGTGACTGAAATTTGCTTATGGTAAAATGGTATGTAAAAGTATGAGTAAATAATTGCACTTATTTGGTATTAGCTTATAAGAAAAAAATAAACTCAGTTACATACACAATGAGATAGTTGTTTGATTATAAGAATAAAAAGAAAAAACACTAGTGAAAAGGTTATAATTAAATTTCAAGTAAAAAGTAATTACTAATACTGTAAATAGTTAAGGTTGGGAAATGGTAATGATAGATATGTATTAAAAATAAAAAAATAAAAGTAAATGGTTACAGACAAGTTAAAAGATATATATATAGTAAAAAAAATAGGTTATACAATTATATTTAGTGGGAAATTTAATAAAGTGAGGTAGCAGATTATTGGAACAAATATGAAGTTGAATACATTAGTATACAATTTTGAAGTTAATTACATTAATATACAATCAGTTTTGTGAGAAATATAAGATTGTGAGGTTGCAGTTACTAGTACTACTGTTGCACTAACGCAGACTAAGGATTTGGTCATTGAAATTGTTCAGTCTCTGTAAGGTTAGCATCTCGAAGGAATTTGGACAGTTCATGTTCATTCGTGATATAGTAAGCACGGCCTACATTTGTTTTCTTAACTAGGATTTTCCCTTCTCGTGGAAGCACTGGTGGATTTTGTCATTATTCTCACGTTTAAGCTTTCTTACTCTGTATAGTAGGTTCTGACGTTTTTTTGTGAGGCACTCATTTACGAAAAGATCTTGTTTTGCACTAATTGATGTTTTAATAAGATCGGTTTTACTGTCTATCGTGTGAAATCTAAGCATAACACTCTTTTTTCTACCTTGAGTGCCAAGTAATCGTGATTCTGTTATTTCTGATGCTGGTATTACTACATTTAAGTGGTCTTTTATGGTCTGAAGAGCAGCATCTTTGCAGTTGGTATGGTTTATGCCACTTGGAAAGAGTGCACTGCTAATTATTGTTTGCTCGTCCCTTGTCGTCTTGTCTTCTTTTCAGTTGCTCCTTTATTGCAAAAAAAAAAAAAAATAATTTACATTACCTGCACCCAGGTAGAGTGCATATATTTCAAGGTCTGTAACTAGTGTTCTGTAATAAAGGACTGTTCAGAATAACAATAAACTCTAATATTTCAAATATTTAATATATTATTATTAATATAAAAATTTCATCTAATCTGAATAAAAACATAATCTTATAATTTTGTAAAAACATATTTATCTTTGGTATGCACAAAGTCATAGTAAAAGGTAATAAAATATTACAAGTAAAAATCATAAACTCAGTGCCAGTGTCATAGTCGCTGCCATCTTCCTGTGTCACACAGGACACTACCAACCCTATAGCCATGACACACCTTCTCCTCCTGTCATAGACACCCTTGTCTGTTTACACACGCCTTCTCTCAGAATCACGACACTCTCTGTGTCACACGCCCCTCCTATGTCACGACATTCTTTTCTCTTGCCATAACACACCTTCCCTGTGTCACAAGACACTTTCTCTGTACCACACGACACGCCCCTGTTCATGAACTCCATCTCTAAAGAAACCTTTCCGCATCTTGACATACAACACCAAATCACACGACTTTTTTACCTTGTGTCGTGCCGCAGATAGTCACTGGGTTCACACCCTGAACAAAACCTAATTTGTCACAATCACCTGACAAAGCTCCGGGTACACAACTCCGGGTAACACTACTCCGGTACAACACAATACCTGACACAAAAGCACTCCGGGTAACACAACTCTGGGTAAAACAACTCTGGATAAAACAACCGGGTTCAATTCCGGGTAAAAACAACTCCGGGAAAAAAACAACTCCGTTAACACAGTCTCAGGTACAATAATCTGGTGAATTCAAAGCCGTAGATGGAGTCTAAGGCCGTCCCAACACGAAGAGTCAACATTGCAAGTCGGGTCTGTTGAATTGAGGTGTATCGGGAGGTGTCTCCGTTGGGTATGGGAGGGTCTTGGCCTCTCCAATTAGAGAGTCTGGTGTCACTGTCAGTCCAACGGCTCAGCAGTCCAACATTGGGTCTGATGGTACCCAGTGGCGCCCCAGCGGTTAACTACCTAACCATTGTTAGGTAGAAGGCCCAAACCCTTTATATGTTTCCATCCGACTTTTCCTCCCTCCTTGGGAGGTTCCAACAGTTCGTGTCTGTTCTTACTGTCATGTGTGGCCCAAGTACCTACAGTTGCTTCTCCCCTCTTTTTTTTCTTAATCACTTCAGTCTCATTCTCATGAAGTTGCAGTGTACAATGATGGTTGTAAATCCTCTGATGGTGTCGGGTTTGCAGCAGTGTTTCCAGACAAAGTGAGAGGGCATTTTAAAACTCGGTAAAATTTTTACAACTGAATTGTTGTTTTATTCCATATTCATTTACATGTCTCAGACTCTTAGTGCTTTGGAAGCTATTAAAAAAAATTATTCACCTCATCCCCTGGTTCTTCTTACCTTTCATGTATCATTTCGAAAGGTTTTCTAGGTCTTTTCGTATATTTTTATTTCATTAAATTGTTTGCATAATACTTTTTTAACTTCCATATTAGATTAGCAACATTGATGTATATTGTTTTGTCGGTTATTTTGTTATTAGGCCCATCTGAACTGTTTTTCATAGATGTTTTTATCAATGGTTTAAGGATATTTTAAAAAAATGGGCTTTTAGTCTGCTTGTATGCTTTGTTTGAATTAGACAATGCTTTTTTAGAGGTTTTGGGTTTAAGTATCTGTCCAGTTAACTCTTAAAGGCGCCGGGGTCTATTGGTAATTTCTCTTATGCCTGGTGTGAGGCTGTTGAACAGTCTTGGGCCCCGGAGACTTATTGTGTTTTTTTCTTAGTGTATCAATTGCACTCCTAGTTCTCTTGGTGGTATTTTTACCCCTGCCCAGTCTTTCCTTTCGTAGAACATAAGAACATAAGAAAGAAGGAACACTGCAGCAGGCCCGGCCATGCAGGCAGGTCCAAGTCTCCCACCGGCTTAAGCCAACCCGCCCAGCCGGTGGTTTTCCCAAGGAAGGGCCGCTCTGACCTGTACACAAGCAGTGCAATCACACCCACCCACCCACTCATATATTTATCTAGCCTATTTTAAACACACAATTTTAGCCTCTATAACTGTACTCGGGAGTTTGTTTATCACAACTCATTCAAACCAATGCTTTCCTATATCCCCTGAATCTGTTATCAACTTAATGCCATTGCTTAGTCCTGTCAATACAAGATATTTTTAACCATTTACATCCCCTTTATTTATTCTGTTTTCCATTTTTCCTCAATTATCCCCCTAATTCTAGCCCGAATGCAGATTCAGGGCCCTCAGATTCAGGAATATTCCTTCTAGGATTTTAAAATTAATTATGATACATCTCTCTCCAGCGCCAGCAGTACAAGTAAAGTACTTCAGGCGTTCCCAGTAGTTAAGGTGTTTGATGGAACTTATATGTCAGTAAAGATTCTCTGCACATTCTCAAGATCTGGAATTTATTTTGAACTGAGATGTTTGTCAGCAATTTTCCAGCCTATAGAGAACAAGTGTTTGAAAAGGATCATCTGGCTTGTTTTTTTCCTCCGTAGAAACAAAAAATGGTAAAGGTAAAGGGTCGGGCAGCTACTGTGAAAAGCTCTGTTCCACAAGGCCATCTTGCTCCCATTCTTTCCTCATCCTCATATCAGACATTGACAGGGATATAAGCCACGTGCTGTGTCTTCCTTTGCAGATGACACCCGAATCTGTATGACAGTGTCCACCGTTGAAGACACTGCAAGACTCCAACAGACAAAACCAAATCTTTAAATGGGCTGCGAAAACAATTGAATTCAATGATGGAAATTTCATCCAATACGGAAAACGTGGTTAAATCTCATCGGGTACAAAACTAATTCCAACCCACAATGAGCGAAAAACTAATGCAAGACGGAGTGATCATGTCAAGGATCTCATTCAAGGACCATAACAATGTAGCAATT
>WNWK01040922.1:0-16725 GCA_009830355.1 Cherax destructor
TATTGAATTTATGAGTATGCTTTGTTAAATATTTTTTATGAATTTACAGGAAACTAGTCGCCAATTTTAATTAGGGCCCTTTGGCGTAACCGGGTTACCCCAAAGTGGGGTGGGGAAAACCCCCTTTTGTTCGCCACTACCATGTCACACGGACAAATCACTGGCAGATGGGGGGCCTGCGATGGTTTGGGGTCGCCCCCTCCAACACAGGGTAAGTTTATTTAATACTTTTTAAAAAAAAACAAGTAAACATTGGATGATTTTTTTGAAGCATAGTTATTTTCCCAGCTGTCGTATCTGAGCTCCTCTGAAAAACAGTGATTATGTATGAGTGTGGTAAAAGTGTTGAATGATGATGAAAGTATTTTTTTTTTTGGGGATTTTTTTTTTTTGGGTCACCCTGCCCCCTAAGACGGCCGACTTGTTAAAAAAAAAAAAATTTTATGGGTTTTTGGGGGGGACCTCGGGAATTAGTGCAACAGGAATTAGTGAATGAGCCCATTTTCAGCCTACATTCCCAACCCACTTAATGTCTTCAGTGATCTCCTTTTAAATTTTTGTGGCTAAAAAATTTTTTTTAACCAAGAATCAGCTACTAAAAAAAAAATTGGTGTATTTAATCTTTTTTTAATATATTACAGTATCCTAAAAATGTAAAACAGACTTTTTTAAATATGCATGTTTTTTTGTAAACCATTGAATTGTACTACTATATCATTTTTTTAACCGGGTTTTTTTTTTATTAGTCTGTATAACTCAAACTCTTTTTTTAAAAAAAATTATGTACATTAACAGATTGGGCAGAAAGCTAAATATTTATACAATGGGGGTGTGGTTTTAAGGTAATGGAAATAAGAATATAAAGCTATATTGTGTAAATGTTCTTAAAATACTTTTATCACTATATACCATGCACCAACGTATATTGGTTTAAAACCGACAACCTCATCAGACTTAAAAAAATTGGCCATAAAAAAAAATTTGGGCTCTCCTTTGCTAAAAAAAAGGTTTTTCACTTTTCCTTGCTTTACAAAATAAGAATAGTGAATTTAGTAAAATCTGCTCAGTCATTGTTGATCCAACCCAAAAAACTTCTCTGATAATTTTTTTTTAGCTCGAGCCATTTACCACATCATGGGGCCCTTGTTAAATACATTAGTCCATTTTTTAAAAGATTAATGTTTTTAAATTACAGTTTTTTTTATGTCTATCTCGGAAATTATTTTTAAGATTACAGTGACGTACTGTATTACTTAATATTTTTTAACCATATCCCCAATGTTATTGTCCAATGTTATTTTTTTAAAAAATTCAACACAGCACACACAGTTTTAAAAGAGTTTCCAAAATCACTTAACTTGTTTTTTTTTATAATTGAATATAATAGTTTTTGGTGAGTATCTCAGAAGGAAGAGTAAGGAGCAGAAAGGTAAGGGGAGCAAGAATTGAAGAATGACATGGGAAATAAATCTTAAAGGAAGGGGAAAGGGGAAAAAGAGCCGAAGATGAAAGGGAAACAAGTTTTACATTCAACATATGCGTAGATAGGAGGCAGAGGGTTTTTGTTTTAGCAATCTTTTTTTTTAAAATTTTTTTGTATTTTCTACAGTAGTTTTTTTTTTTTTTACTAATGCTACATTTATTTCTCCATACTGTTTTATCTTTTTTAGTACTAAATTTTACTGGAGTATTTTATTTTTGTCTTTGTAAACTGAAGGAGTATTTAAAGCAAGATGGGCCCGCTGGGGTGGGAGACCAACTAGTCGAGGAGTTTATGGGGTAAAAAACCCAGCAAGCAGCTACAGCAGCACCGCAGGCATTCAGAATGGTTTCCCTCTTGCAGGTTAGTTTTTTAAACCCTTTCTTCTTTTTTCAACAGGGCCGGTCGTTTCCTACCGAGGAATCCAAAAGGAAAAAACGGTTTCCCCCTTTTACATTTAGTTTTTTATATACAGGAAAAGGGGGGTTACTAGCCCCTTGCTCCTGGCATTTTAGTCCCCTTTTACACACGCATGGCTTAGGGGAGGAAGAATTCTGTTCCATTTCCCATGGAGATAAGATAAAATAAGAACAAGAACTAAAAAAATAGAAAAAAAACCCAGGGGGGTTTTATATTTTGCTTGTACATAAAATGTGTAGTGTGACCAAAGTAAAAGAGAAGTAGCAAGATGTACCTGAAATCTTGCATGTTTATGAGACAAAAAAAAGACACCAGCAATCCTACCATCAGGGAAAAAACAATTACGGGTTTTCTTTTACACTATTTGGCAGGAGGGGAGCCCCTTTTCCCTGGGGGGGCTGTCTACCAACCTACTACCTAGAGTCTTATTAATTATTTTAAATTATTCTGAGTCATTTTAAAATGTAATTCAGATTATTATTTTACAAATGATCTTTTCAGAGATAGGGGGAATTTCTTCTAAATAACAGGGGAATGATATAAATGCCACCATTAAATATGTCGGGGAATTTAAATTTAAAAAAAGGATTTTACTGTACTGTATATAAAAATATTGAATCTGTTATTATACAGTTGTCATGAATAATAGAAAAAAAATTTTGGGATGTGAAATATAAAAGTTCGCACATAATTATCCCCAAGTTTAATACACCAAGATACTTTTTAATAAGCCCCACATTAATTTGACACGGTATAACCCGGGGCCCCCTTTTTTTTAATTTTGATTTTGTCTGGCTCTAACCCTGTTATCCCCCCACCAGAGCAGCCCCCCTTTGTTTAAAACCCCAAATTAATCAAACTGTTCGTAATCCACAAGAAATCACTTTCCTAATCAACACCACCCCCCCTTTTCATCTACTAGATTTCGATACATCCAAGCACCACAGGAAAATGTTACCTTACATTGGGAGACATGGAGGCCTCACCCCCCCCCCTGACCAGCCTAAAAACCCATCTAACTTAATCTTACTTGTCCCATATTGTTCAATTTAATTAGCCTCAGGTTTAAATGTATCTGAAGATAGAGATGGTTTTATTTATATTTATACAGTCTCTTCAAAAAAGAAAGTAACAATATCAAATTAATTACTACTATCAAATTAATTACTACTGTTTGTAAGAAAAAAACAATAATCATTTTTTTTCTTTGTTGTTAGCAAAAGTACTTTAAAGATTTGTGAATTTTGTTTTTCTACTCCAGAATAATGTTAAAAGACTAATAAGCCAAGTGTTTTTCAGGGATGCAGAAATAGAGAGCATGCGGCCAGGGCAGGACCCCCCAGAGGTCCAGGCCCTTGCTGACCTGGGGCCCCGGGGGCAAGTAACTGGGGGAGAGGGGAAAAACCTTTTTTTCTGGGGGCGATGTTCAGGTAAGCTGTGGATGAAAAAATTTTTTTATATTTATAAAAAATATAATTTTCCCCCTATAAAAAACATGAGCAATTAGGATTTTCAACAAATGCAAACAAAAAAAAAGTGCATTAGTGTTTGCTTGTTTTCGTTCATATTGTACATCTTTTTTTTTCAAACCCCGGCTTTTCCACTGAGGCAGGGGGGGCCCAAAAGGAAAAAATTTTAAAAAATTCCCCTTTTTTTTTTAGTAATATATACAGAAGGGGTTTTAGCCCCTTTTCTCCCGGCATTTGTCGCCACAACGATGGCTTACGGAGGAAGAATTCTGTTCCACTTCCCATGGAGATAAGAGGAAATAAGAACAAGAACTAGAAGAAAATAGGGAAAAAAAACCCCGAGGGTTTTTTATATATGCTTTACATGAATGTGTAGTGTGACCAAAATGGGAGAAGTAAAAAGACATCCCCGAAATCTTGCACGTTTATAAACAGGAAAAAAAAACACCAGCAATCCTACCATCATGAAAAAAAATTACAGGCTTTTTTTACATTTTCCCCGGACGTTAGATCCCATTGCTGTTAACCCAAACCCAATTTCCTAGATAGTTGTACATCCCCCGATTTATTTGTTTTAAAAGAGACATGCATGGAAGGTCAGATTTTTAATTTTTCCCCCTTTCCCGACCTCTTTGTTTCATATTCATTATAATCATTTAGATATATTGTCAGTTCATTCATCAGACTTATTTTCAAAATAAAATTTTTTTTGGGCAAAATATTTTTGTAGGCACTTGGGTCTTGTTTTGGGCATCTTGTCCCCACTTTCTAAACCCCCCTGAATTAATCTTTTCCATTATTGATACAGGAGGACCCCCCCCTACAGCAGGTTAGGTTTTTGGGGGACAGCTGTAAAATAAAAAAATTTTTTTTAAAGAAATCATAGCCCCCTTTTTTTTTTTTTTTTTTTTTTTTTTTTTTTTTTTTTTTTTTTAAAAGAATAAAAGCTTGATAACCTGTTTACACTTTTCATATATTAATGAGTAATATAGCTAGGCCAAAAAAAAAGCATAAAAGTAAACAATTGACTTCCTTAAAATATTTTACCCTTTTGCTTATAGTGAGGTGACCCTATTTATTGTAGGAAGTCTGAATAAATAAAAAAAGGGTAAATTTTAAGACTGCTGCATTAGTGAAATGCTGTAAGGCGGGAAAGGGGGGTTTTCTTATTGCAACGGTTTTGGAAAAAAAGGGGAAAATTTTTAAAACTTATTGTGCATAGATATTTATTAAATTGTTTTAAAAAATCAAATGCTATGCATGTCCAGGCATTTTTGAGGAAGGTTCCCCCCATCTTTAGTCCACATTCTGCAAACAAATTTAATCTGTACTATTGATTGCACTAATGTGATATCATTTGGGGAACTGCTGATCGCTCCCACCAAGGGAGGGGCCCCCACCAACAAAAAAAAAAAGCTTTCAAGATTTTAGAATAGTGTTACTGAAAAGGTATTTTTAGAGGTACTAACCATGAATCTCTCACACTTAGGAGATTTTCCGGGAGGAGGGGGGACAAAGGAGTTTTTTAGAACAACAGCAGGGCCCTTTCCCTTTCCCCAGATATTATACCTGACAGTGACACAGGGGGGGGCCCAGGGAGATCAGTGAAACTCTTTTTTTTCCCCGGGCTTAATTACTTAAGATTTTTTAATTTTTAAAAAAAATTAAATTAATCTTATTTGTTTTTTTTTTTTTTTTAACTGCTTATGTCATATATCACTAAACCCTTTTTGTGAATAGGTGTTTTTTGTTATTCTGAAGAAATTTGGGAATTTTAGGGGGGATGGGGGGAAATGGTTGAAAAAGCTGCAGCGAGGAGGCAGCGGGAGGCGGGGGGATGTCCTGTCTAAGGGCAATGTGGGTAAATATTATGCAGAAAATTTGGGGGTGGAAATTAGGGGGAGGTGTGGAGTTACTAAAAGTATTAGTCAGAGGGCTGAAGAGGGGTTGTTGAGGTGGTTTGGTCATTTAGGAGAATGGGGGGGAGAATGACTTGGAGAGCGAAAATCTGTGGGGAAGGAAGACAGGGGGTTCCAAAAAAGGTTTTGGGGGGGGGGGGGAAAGGAGGTTTTGTGGGGGGGGGTTTGGGGCTTCCAGCAAGAAATTTTGAAGGGTTTTTGATGGGGGTGAATGGAGATGAAGGGTTTTTTTGGGGCCTGACGAGCTGTTTGGAGTGTGAGCAAGGAAAAATTTTTTAAAGGGGGTTCGGGGAAAAACCCGTTAATTGATTTTTTTTGGGCTTGAGTCCGGGAAATAAAATACAATGCCTGCACTTTAAAGGGGGGGTTTTGGGGGTGACAGCTGGGAGGGACCTTTTTTCAGCTGTCGATCTGAGGGCCCCGCAAAGACAGTGATTTGTAGAGGAGGTGAAAGTGTTGAATGATGATTTTTTTTTGGTGATTTTCTTTTTTTGGGTCCCCCTCCCGGGGAGAGGGCCCCCCTTGTTAAAAAAAAAGTTGGGAAAAGCATTGCAATGGCTGTCATTCATGGTTAGGTTATTTTAGGTTAATGTATTTAGCCTACATTTATGTGAAATTTAAACCCCCCAGTTATGAAATAAAAACTGGTGGCTTATGTTTGGCATAAGGGAATGTATGGTCATAATTTAGAGCAATAGTTTTTATTCAGAAAAAAAAAATTTGAGGATGGGTTGGAGAACCAGCTGGCATTTAGTATTTGTTTTTTAGTGTGCCTTGAGTGCTGTATTTTTGAACAAAATAATCTCCGGGGTTTTAAACCCGACACCCCTCAGATCAGATTCATTAGGGGTTTTTTCATTACAGAGATGAAGCAGCCAGTGCAGAGGCCAGCAAAGGGGGGGGGAATAAAACCCCCCGGGGGGATTCAGAATCAAAAACAGCTAATGAGCTCTTTTGAACAGTTGATGACCCCAAATTCCCAACACGGAGGTTAGTAGAACCAACACAAAGTAACCCCCCAGCCACATCCCACCATCTATTGTTTTCAAAATATTATCTAAAAGAGAAAGTCTCTTTTAAATTTTTTTTAGACTGTTTTTACTATTTATAAAAGATAACAGTTTTCTTCTTTTTTTTTTTTTAATTATGGTATGGTTTTACCGTGTTATTAACTGAGCAACTCTTGTATGGAAGACTTAATTATAGTACATACTGTAATACAAAAATATTTGATTAATTTTTTCATATATTTTTTTTTTTCATGTCATTTATTAAAAAAAATTGGGGGAAAGGGGCCAAAACTGGGGTACTTAAAGATTGGGGGGAGGAATTCCCAACATCAAATGCAAAGGATGCAGGAAGTCTAGCCGAATCTTGGGGGGCTGAATTTATCAAAGAAAGTCGACAACCACACGAACGCTGGGGAGAAGAATTTGCAAACAACTAGGTAAGGCTTCACTCAGAGATTAAAACCTGAAATGTAATTTCATCACAGGAGTTTTCTGCAGGCATTTGTATGTTTAAATATGATAATAGAGTGGATAGGGAGCAATGTCAAATGTTGCAAGTGTATGGAATAGGTAAAGTTACTGAAGGCTGAAAGATTTTTTTTGAATAGGAGGCTCAGGTTAGGGTGTAGGAGAGAGGGAGATTACTTGGGTAGGTCTTAGACGGGGATGTAATGTCCCCGGGTTGAATATTTTATAGAGGGGGTTGTAAAAGAAGAAAATGCTGGGGGTTAGGGGTGGATTAAATTATGAATTAAATGAAAGGGGAGTTGAAAATTACTTTTGCTGATGATACTGTGTTATGGGAGATTCTAAAGAAAAGTTGAAAGGTTAGTGGATGAGTTTGGGAGGGTGTGTAAAGGTAGAAAGTTGAAAGTGAACATAGATAAAAGTAAGGTGATGAGGGTTAAAAATTTTTTAAAAAAAAAAAAATTGGATATCACATTGGAGAGAGGGATTAAAAGAAGAAAATAAAATGTTTTCAGATATTTGTGATTTGGGACATGTCACGGATGGGTTTATGAAGGAAAGGTTAACCCCATAGAATTGATGAAGGAAAAGGTGAGTGGTGCGGAGGTATCTGTGGAGAAAAAACATCCATGGAGGCAAAGGGGAATGAAAAAGCATAGTGGTACCAACATTTATATGGGTGTGAAGCATGGGTTGAAATGTGTAGCGAGGAGGAGGCGAGGGTGGAGTTTCCTGTCTCAAGGGAAATTTTGGGTGTAAATATTATGCAGAAAATTTGGAATGGGAAATTAGGGGAAGGTGGGAGTTACTAAAAGTATTTGTCAGAGGGCTGAAGAGGGGTTGTTGAGGTGGTTTGGTCATTTAGAGAGAATGGGTCAAAGTAGAATGACTTGGAGACATATAAATCTGTGGGGGAAGGAAGGCAGGGTAGGGTCGTCCTAGAAAAGGTTGGAAGGAGGGGGTAAAGGAGGTTTGTGGGCAGGGCTTGGACTTCCAGCAAGCATGTGTGAGCGTGTTAGATAGAGGAATGGGACGAATGGTTTTGGGACCTGACGAGCTGTTGGAGGTGAGCAGGGTAACATTCTGTAAAGGGGATTCAGGAAAACCAGTTAATTGATTTAGTTGGACTTGAGTCTTGGAAAGGGGAAGTACAATGCCTGCACTTTAAAGGAGGGATTAAGTGACAGCTGGGAGGGACTATTCTCAGCTGTCGTATCTGAGTGCCCTGCAAAGACAGTGATTATGTATGAGTGTGGTGAAAGTGTTAATGATGATGAAAGATTTTTTTTTTGGGGATTTTTTTTTTTTTGGGTCACCCTGCCTTGGAGGAGACGGCCAACTTGTAAAAAAAAAAAAAAAAATAAGTAAATGCAAATGTTAAACTAAGTGTTCATAGTGATGAGAATTAATTGATGACGGTTTCTCTTCTTGATCACCCTGCACCATTTGGGGAAATGGCCAGTGTGCTAAAAAAAAAGTAATATTAACTAGCATTCCCTACAAGAAAGTTTCCAGATGTAATAATTTGAAGATGTCATTCAATTTAGAAATCTAAGTTTTTTTAATGCATTATAATTGTTTATTCCTCAGTGTCTTAATACAGGGTACCTTGACTACAAGTGCCCCAACTTAGGTCGGGAAATACAGCCATTGCTCAGTCAATAGTATTTTGCTTTGAGTTGCGAGCCAAAATTGAGTTACGAGGAGCTTAGAGCGCTGCCACTAGTTCAGCGATCTGAAGTCAAATCCAACTCTGTCCCAGAGGAATGCAGGTACTGTCCATCCCACATGCCTTCCAAGACATAACTGGAAGGATAATACTCCCACTAATCCCAGATTGTGGTGAGGGGACCCGCCTTTGTTTGGATCTCGTATAAACCGGGAAGAGGTAACTCCATTTCAACACAGAGTTTTTTTCCCGAAACATTAAGGTGGGTGGAGAGTCATGGTGGTCAGTGGAGTAGTCATGGTGGCGGGAGTAGTCATTGTGGTGGGTGGGGACTGATAGTGGTGGGTGGAGTAGTCATGGTGGTCGGTGGAGTAGTCATGGTGGTCGGTGGAGTAGTCATGGTGGTCGGTGGAGAGTCATGGTGGTGGATGGAATAGTCATGGTGGTGGGTTGAGTATTGAGGGTGGTGGGTGTAATAGAGATTTGGTGGGTGGAGTATGAAGGTGGTGGGTGGAGGTAGAGATGGTGGTGGGTGGAGTAGTGAGGGTGGTGGATGGAGTAGTGATAATGGGGTGGAGTAGATATGGTGGTGGGTAGTAGTGAGGGTGGTGGGTGTAGTAGAGATGGTGGTGGGTGGAGTAGTGAAGGTGGTGGGTGGAGTATAATATTTCTTATTTTATAAATACATTTTAATTTAAAAACCCGTAACAAAAAAATTGGTGTGTGTTTTGGGGGCTGGAATGAATTAATGGCATTTCATTAATTTCAGTGAGGAAAATTAATTTGATATATGTACACAAATTGTGTTACGAGCTGGTCACGGAACGACTTAAACTCGTAAGTCAAGGTACCATTGTATATTTTTTTAACACACTGGCCATCTCCCATTGAGGTAGGGTAACCAAAAAAAAAGAAACACTCGTCATCATTCACTCCATCACTGTCTTGCCAGAGGCACATCGATAAACGTTCAAAAAGCCATTCCAAACTACAAATCATTTAACTTAAAAGAATTTAGTTTGGTTAACAGCAGGGAAACAATTTGACTGTGTAGTTCAGGTAGTGTTAAAGTTGTTCTTTCTTACAGGATCACTGGACAATATGACCATTGATAGTGAAACTATGAGCACAAAAGAAAAGGAAGATTTTTGGCAAAATTTACAAGATGAGTGGGAAAAAAAGGCCAGAGAGGACGAACTAACAGAGCATCCATGGCTTTCTGAATTCAGCTCTACTGCTTTTGAACCATTTAAGGTAGTTTGAGCATTTGGATATCAAATCATGATACTATCACTGAAGAAGGTGCACATAAATGATGCTATATAGAAGTATTAACCAATATACACTCTGTATATATTATAAAAACTGTATATAATATAAGATGAAACTTTCCTAATTTTATTTTGCTCTGAAAAATACTTGAGAAAAACATTCGTAATCACTCCCAAACAGAATTACCAGTTTGAGGAGGATAATCCATTGAAAGACCATCCTGACCCACTGAGTGAAGGCAGCGGTGCTTAGAAGCAGGTGACCTTCCTCAGCAGTGTTATTGTTTGAGGCAGCAGCACAGCAGAGCCCTGAGAATGCTGAAGCCTGGCTTCTGCTCGGGTAACTCATGCAGAGAATGAACAAGATCCTCGGCAATCTCAGCTCTCAAAAGGTTGGTTTCGTTGATTTGTTTGTTTACTCTTACTAATAATTCATTTTAGGTTTACATCAGACTTATAAGTCTTTGTTGTATTTGTGATCTAGGAACCAGATCTACACTTTTTTTTTTTTAAATAAACCTTTCACTGCCTGCGAGTACATCAAGTTTTGAAGTGGAAATTTTACCATCATTCATTCAACAGTTCTTTTACCACAAATAAGCAGATATTGCAAGTCAAATGACCCTCTGAAATGTAAAATTCCACCCTTCCTTCAGAGTGCAGGCACTGTACTTCCCACCTCCATGACTCAAGGTAGCTGATTGGCTTCCCTGAATCTTTTTTCATAAATGTTACAGTGCTCACACTCCAACAGCATGTCACATCCCTAAACACCACTTGTCTCCAATCACTCCGATCTAGTTAGCTTGCACATGCCTTCTGGATGTACGTATGGGAAATGTTTGGTATGTAACTGAATATTTGGGAAGAATAAAATATAAAGAACTGGAAAGACAGTAGGACTCTTATCCATGAAGAAGTACATATTATTATAATTGTGTTTGAGTGGGGTCACCTTGTGTTAATTGATTATCTGAAAGTGATGTTTAAAGTAAATTTGTCATTATTTGATCTAATACAGCCATACACAAATACCCACGCTGCACTTTGGAGAGGAAACATTAGACGATCTCTGATATCCTGGACTCTTATCAAGTCGAAGCCTTGCTGAATTGATGAGATCCTAATTGTAGTGAGAAACGAGGAATTCTCTGTGTTTCAGTAAATGTTAATATTTTGACAGTTCAGCCTTTTCAAAGGATTTAGAAGCATCAGGAAATACAATCAATCCTTCATCCTTGGTGCTAAGTATTATAGTGAATAATTTTCTTAGCCCCCAATAACCAGCACCACTGCTGCTCTGACTTTTACTTCATTCGCTCAGGTAACAGTTTTCAGAATGATTTAACAACTTATTTGGAGAGTTTTAATAAATCTTTGATTCAAGTGTGCAAAGATTAAAGAAGAAAAATAAAAATTATTTGGTGATAGCATATCAACGATCTTAACTAAATACTGTACGTCCATTGCTTTTCACAGGTGAAACAATTTGAAGCTTAATATATAGGCATTTGCATATGTCATTGTATGTTTACTAGACATATAATACATATATGTAAGTTTGAGGGATTACAATTATAGGTTATATGATGTTAACGAAAATGGGACCAGTTTGGCGAGCCTCCTTTTAGATAACTGAATTTTTTTTTTTTTTTTTTTTTTCAACAAGTCGGCCGTCTCCCACCGAGGCAGGGTGACCCAAAAAGAAAGAAAATCCCCAAAAAGAAAAAACTTTCATCATCATTCAACACTTTCACCACACTCATACATAATCACTGTCTTTGCAGAGGAGCTCAGATACTACAGCTGAGAAAAGTCCCTCCCAGCTGTCACTATCTCAGACCCCTCCTTTAAAGTGCAGGCATTGTACTTCCCATTTCCAGGACTCAAGTCCAACTAAATCAATTAACTGGTTTCCCTGAATCCCTTCACACAATGTTACCCTGCTCACACTCCAACAGATCGTCATGTCCCAAAAACCATTCGTCTCCATTCACTCCTATCTAACACGCTCACACATGCTTGCTGGAAGTCCAAGCCCTCGCCCACAAAACCTCCTTTACCCCTTCCCTCCAACCTTTCTAGGACGACCCCTACCCCGCCTTCCTTCCCTACAGATTTATACGCTCTCCAAGTCATTCTACTTTGATCCATTCTCTCTAAATGACCAAACCACCTCAACAACCCTCTTCAGCCCTCTGACAAATACTTTTAGTAACTCCACACCTTCTCCTAATTTCCACATTCCGAATTTTCTGCATAATATTTACACACACATTGCCCTTAGACAGGACATCTCCACTGCCTCCAGCCTCCTCCTCGCTGCAGCATTTGCAACCCATGCTTCACACACATATAAGAGTGTTGGTACCACAATACTTTCGACATTCCCTTCTTTGCCTCCATGGATAACGTTTTGTCTCCACAGATACCTCAATGCACCACTCACCTTTTTTCCTTCATCAATTCTATGGTTAACCTCATCCTTCATAAACCCATCTGCTGACACATCAACTCCCAAATATCTGAAAACATTTACTTCTTCCATAATCCCTCTCTCCAATGTGATATCCAATTTTTCTTTATTTAAATCGTTTGATACCCTCATCACCTTACTCTTATCTATGTTCACTTTTAACTTTCTACCTTTACACACTCTCCCAAACTCGTCCACTAACCTTGCAACTTTTCTTTAGAATCTCCCATAAGCACAGTATCATCAGCAAAAAGTAACTGTGTCAACTCCCATTTTGCATTTAATTCTCCATAATTTAATCCCACCCCTCTCCCCAACACCCTAGCATTTACTTCTTTTACAACCCCATCTATAAATATATTAAACAACCATGGTGACATTACACAACCCTGTCTAAGACCTACTTTTACCGGGAAGTAATCTCCTCTCTCCTACACACCCTAACCTGAGCCTCACTATCCTCATAAAAACTCTTTACAGCCTTCAGTAACTTACTACCTATTCCATACACTTGCAACATTTGCCACATTGCTCCCTATCCACTCTATCATATGCCTTTTCTAAATCCATAAATGCAATAAAAACTTCTCTACCTTTATCTAAATACTGTTCACATATATGCTTCACTGTAAACACTTGATCTACACATCCCTACCCACTCTAAAGCCTCCTTGCTCATCTGCAATCCTACTCTCTGTCTTACCTCTAATTCTTTCAATAATAACCCTGCCATACACTTTACCTGGTATACTCAGTAAACTTATTCCCCTATAATTTTTACACTCTCTTTTATCCCCCTTCCCTTTATATAAAGGAACTATACATGCTCGCTGCCAATCCCTAGGTACCTTCCCCTCTTTCATACATTTATTAAACAAAAATACCAACCACTCCAGCACTATATCCCCCTGCTTTTAACATTTCTGTCATGATTCCGTCAATTCCAGCTGCTTTACCCCCTTTCATTCTACGTAATGCCTCACGCACTCCCCACACTCACATCCTGCTCTTCTTCACTCCTAAATGATGTTGTACCTCCCTGGCCAGTACATGAAATTATCGCCTCCCTCTTTTCATCGACATTTAAAAGTTCCTCAAAATATTCCCGCCATCTACCCAATACCTCCAGCTCCCCATCTACTAACTCCCCTACTCTGTTTTTAACTGACAAATCCATTCGTTCCCTAGGCTTTCTTACCTTGTTTATCTCACTCCAAAATTTTTCTTGTTTTCAGCAAAATTTCTTGACAGAGCCTCTCCCGTTCTTTCATCCGCTCTTCTTTTGCACTCTCTCACCACTCTCTTCACCTTTCTTTTACTCTCCATATACTCTGCTCTTCTACTAACACTTCTGTTTTGTAAAAACCTCTCATAAGCTACCTTTTTCTCTTTTATCACACCCTTTACTTCTTCATTCCACCACTCCTCCTCTTTCCTCCTGCACCACCCTCCTATAACCACAAACTTCTGCCCCACATTCTAATACTGCATTTTAAAACTATCCCAACTTTCTTCAACCCCCCACTACTCCTACTTGCACTAGCCCACCTTTCTGCCAATAGTTGCTTATATCTCACCCTAACTTCCTCCTCCCTTAGTTTATACACTTTACCTCTCTCTTACTTGCTGTTGCCATTTTCCTTTTGTCCCATCTACCTTTTACTCTAACTGTAGCTACAACCAAATAATGATCTGATATATCCGTTGCCCCTCTATATCAACAATTATTTTGAGAGAACTGGCTTGTTACTGAGAAAGGTAAATGGTACACATAACTTCACTATTTTATGTGTGTATCCAAGATGTTTGTGATGTAAGCAGTCCCTCCACAGCGTGCACTGTAACTACAAAAGTCAGTGAAAATTAAGCATTGCAAATTGGTGGAAGATAAATACAGTATGACTAAGCATTGTTTATATTTTGTATACAGATGAACACATACCTATATGTTGTAGACTTCTTCTTATCATTCTATGTTAAAACTGTTTTGTTTTCACTTCTACTTTAACTGTGGTACAGTACAGTACAGTGGTACCTCGAGTTACGATATTTTTTCGTTCGAGAATGCTGTTCAAGTGCCATTACCAAACGAATTTATCCCCATAAGGAATAATGTAAAATAGACTAGTCCTTTTACACCCCCAAAAATATACCTACAAAAGCATTTAAAAAAATAAACTTACATAAAAGGGCAATTTTGGGGACCATCGTAACTCGAGGTACCACTGTATTTTGTTTTGCCAAAATTCTTGATCAAAAATTTAAACATGAAATTTTAAAACCCAGAAAATTAATTAAGGTCAGAAAACTACTTTGTGTCAAAAATAACTGCTAATAGCATCAGTGTTTTTTTTTATATTAAAGTCCAGGGTTTATTCCCTGACCCCAGCAATGAGATTCGCTCCTCTCATCGCCTGGCAATGGCGACAACCCTAGGTAGTAGGTTGGTCGACAGCAGCTGCCCAGGAGGTACTACCGTCCTGCCAAGTGAGTGTAAACGAAAGCCTGTAATTGTTTTACATGATGGTAGGATTGCTGGTGTCTTTTTCTGTCTCATAAACATGCAAGATTTCAGGTACGTCTTGTTACTTCTACTTACATTTAGGTCACACTACACATTCATGTACAAGCATATATACACACCCCTCTGGGTTTTCTTCTATTTTCTTACTAGTTCTTGTTCTTATTTCCTCTTATCTCCATGGGAAGTGGAACAGAATTCTTCCTCCGTAATCCATGCGTGTTGTAAGAGTCGACTAAAATGCTGGAAGCAGGGCTAGTAACCCTTCTCCTGTATATGACATTACTAAAGTTAAAAGAGAAACTTTTGTTTTTCTTTGGGCCACCCCACCTCGGTGGGAAACGACGATTTGCCGATTTGTTGAAAGAAGAAAAGCATCAGTGTTTTCACATAGTGACTTGGATGTTGAAATAAGTTTTCTTCTTGCAGATGTGTTGAAATTGATCCCAATAACAGTGTTGCTTGGATGGCTCTTGCAACATCCTACACTAATGAATCCTACCAGACTCTTGCATGCAATTCATTAAAGGTAAGCTTGATTTAATATACTTAAGACTTAAATTTGTATGATAGGTGGCATGATATGGGAACATAAGTAGTAATGTCAGAGTTGGTATCATTCTTGTAGAGAGTGTACCTATGACCCAAACCTGTGAGGTGCCCAATTTGCTCACAACAAAATCTGCAAACTTCCAGGCAGGCACTGAGCAAGTAAATTTCTTGGATAAGTTCCCGAGAAAAGTACCCTGGGTTTATATAACAACCATTTATTTCCATGATGAATATCAAGGTTGAGAAGGCATGTCTGTCATCATCCTTCAGTCTGGAGGAGCAATCTTATAAAGTTCTCAATTATGGTTAACCAGTATAAGTTCTTTCCTCAACTGACAATGACTGCTGACTAGTGCTCAAGTCCATGCAGAAAACAGTAGAACTCAGGTGTTTAGGTAAGGAAAGTTGAAGACAGATTGGGCAGAAAGTGATTGTATAAAGAGAGCCCTCTACTAATGTCATAAAAAGATTGCTCTTTCTGAACAAAGATACTGGTAACTATGTAAAGTATAAAATTTTACTTATTATGTAGACTTCGATAAATTACTCATTAATTTAAGTGTCTTTTTCTTGTTCTTTTTTTTTTTTGGAATGGATCCGAGTTAATCCAGAATACAATCATTCGTTACCCATCAATGATGAAGCATTACATAGAAAACCAAGGTTGATGGCAACTACCTTAGCTCCCAGGTTGTACTATATGTATTACTAATGTATTCAAGTAATCATGTTTCTGCACATCATCCGTATTAAAAAACCCTTTTAGTTTGTTGTCTCTTTTCAGCATCCAAAAACCTTTATATTCTCAGTAAATTTCATTCAGTAACTTTGGTATTTCTCATTTAATTTTTTTTTCCATTCTAAAGGTTGTGCAAGCACAGCATATCTGTTTCTGATGCTTCATTGTTTTCCAGTCTTTTTTTTTTCTTGAAGGTAATGCTTATGGGGTGTGAGCAGAGAAACATTAACAAAGTGAATCGGGAAACCCAAATTTGCTGGACTTGAATTTTTAGAGGTGGGAAGTACAGTGCCTGCATTCTCAAGGATGAGTGTGATATGTTCAAGTTCAGAGAGTCATTTTTTAAATTTTAATGTCTGTGAACTTATTGCAAGATAACTATTATATGAGTGCTTAAAAAGTGTATCCTTTTTTTCACCCCGCATTAGTGGGAAGTAGCAATTTGGGAAAAAAAAAAAATTTTAGTTGTTGCTTTAGCACACTGGGGCCCTCTTTTCCCCCAAGGGGGGGACACAAAGAAGAAAACATTCAATTGGTTCCCATCTTTTTCCCCCAAGGGGGCCCCCCCTCACAATCAGATTAACCATCCAACCCGCAACATCCTCACCCTTCCTTCAGAGTGCAGGCTTTTCCCTTCCCAATTTTCCCGGACTTAACCGACTAATCTGTTTCCCCTGCATGCCTTCATAAAAGAGTCCCTTTTCACACTCCAACAGCATATCCATTAAAAA
>WNWK01040923.1:0-16725 GCA_009830355.1 Cherax destructor
TGCATGATTTGGGAAGTACCGTATCAAAGTGTCTGTTTTGGGTCTCCCTGCCTTGTTTTTAGGTGTTGATTATGAGCGAGACTTCAATTGGGTTGGTTGGAGCTAGGAATAGCGTATTAGGGTAGGTGTTTGTGAGGTAGTCTGTTGGACGTGTGTTTTGAGCTTGATTTTACTCGCTAGATTCTTTCCTATGGTGGAAAAGAAAACATTAAGTCTGTTTGCTGTCTCAGTAGGTGAGAGTAGGTGTTCATCTGCTTTTGATAATTTGATGGTGTTGTTTTTCGCTATCTTATTATTTCCTAGAATTGCAGATGGGGTTTTTCCAGGTTTTTTTCATATCACCTTTTATGTTCTGGAGTCTGTTCTCATAATACAATTTTTTGATCTTCTTATCAGGCTGGTAAGGATGATGAGTAGCGTTTGGATTGTTCTCTGTTTGGCCCCCTTCTGTCTATGTCCGATATGAGGATGAAGAACAAGATGGGAGCGAGTACTGTGCCTTGTGGAACAGAGCTTTTCACCGTAGCCGTCTCAGACTTTACTCTGTTGACTACTATTTGTGTTCTACTTGTTAGGAAATTATAGATCCATCTACCAACTATTCCTGTTATTCCTTTATCACGCAATTTGTGTGCTATTACACCATGGTCACACTTGTCAAAGGCTTTTGCAAAGTCTGTGTATATAGCATCTGCATTCTGTTTGTCTTCTAGAACATTCAGGACCTTGTCGTAGTGGTCCAGTAGTTGGGACAGACAAGAGCGACCTGCTCTAAACCAATGCTGCCCTGGGTTGTGTAGTTGATGGGTATCTAGATGAGTGGCGATCTTGCTTCTTAGAACCCTTTCAAAGATTTTTTATGATATGGACGTTAGCGCTATTGGTCTGTAGTTCTTTCGATTGCTTTACTGCCCCCTTTGTGGAGTGGGGCTATGTCTGTTGTTTTTAGTAACTGCGGACGACCCCTGTGTCCATGCTCCCTCTCCATAGGATGTTAATACCACGTGATAGGGGCTGCTTGCAGTTCTATGTGATCAGGCATATGGTCACTGTCTTGAACACAATGTGCTTAATTGTCCACTTATTGAGCAATATAGAGATAGACAGTATAATAACCTATGTGACATGTCAAGATATCTTATTAATGAAAAATAAGATACCAGTTATACTAAGCAAATTTCCTAAATTTGCTTGTAACAGATAAGTGAAATGTAGATATAAACCAAATATACAATTGTTAACCCTTTTTGGGGCCTAGTGCCTAGGCCTTTTGTGTATCCATATGCTCTTGCGCTACCGTCCACAGGATGGATATGGGTGCACAATAAAATAGCCACTTCGGTGGCAAAATCTAAAAAACTAATCTTGATGAACACGGAGTTCCATGAGTCTGGGCCTGGGGCGGATAAAATAAGATAAGATAAGATTTCTTCGGATTTTAACCCCCGGAGGTTAAAACCCCAGGATAACCCAAGAAAATAAAAGGTCACGAGGACTGTCTGTCTTTTTCCTTTGGGGGTTCTTAATCTTGCCCCCCAGGATGCGCCCCAAAGTCGACTAACAACCCGGTCCTTTTGCTGCTAGGGAACATGAAACAGGTGTAAGGAAACACGTCGAAAGCCCCCCCGGGGGGAATCAACCCCGGCGTGGTGAAGGTGTGGCAGAGTCAATCCACCGACCATCGGGCCACCGGCCCCCAGACCACCGGCCACCACCCCCAGACCACCGGGCCACCACCCACCAGACCCCGGGCCACCAGCCACCAGCCCCGGGGTCTTGGTGGGCGTCATTTATCGCCTTTTCGAAGTCATTTGGCGTCAGGGTAATGTAAATAGGCTTGCATCTACCAAGTTCTACGGCACTCATAAAAAATTGATTTAGGTCTTCGACTCTCAGTCTGGTTAGCGGCCCCAAAACTGATCATACTGGGATTTTGGTAGCTCATCCATTTCCTTGCTGTCATCTGTGTAGGACCCATCCCCTTTAAGTAGGGGCCCAATATAGATGTTCTTGACTTTGATTTGGCATAAGAAAAGAAATAATAATAATTAATAATAATAATAATAATAATAATAATAATATCTTTATTTACCAAGTACATGTACATGGTATACAGGCCCTGACTCAGTGACATACTACTATATAGAAAGTCCCTTGTTATGCTGAGCATTTCGGGCAGATTAGGCAGTGTCCTAGGATGCGCTCACACCAGTCGACAAACCCCCAGGTACCCATTTTATGAGGGGGAAACATAGACAACATAAAAGAAACACCCCAATGTTTCTGCCCTGGTTGGGAATCCGAACCCAGGCCCTCGCTGTGTGAAGCGGGGCTTTGCCCCCGACCACCAGAGCCCCTTAAAATATTTTGGGGTTTTTTTCAATTTCATTTATGGCTTTTAGTTCTTCCCGTGTTTCTTTTTCCTGTAAGATTCCTTTAGTTTTAGTTAGATGTTTGCTATTTCTCTGACCAGTGTGTAGAAACTTTTTGGACTGGTCCCTTGTAAGCTGCACTCTGGGCAAGCACTTTTGACCCCGACACTCTGAGACACTTCTCTCAGACTTACAAGTGGCTTGGTACAAATTTCTGCTAATTGCAGAAAGGGGGGAATCCCACTGCCTACACAATACTGGAAGGGGTTTTACTTACTTAAAAGAAAGGGTGGGTATGTGTCCTGGTTTTCCCCTTATATATAACCCCCCCCTAACACCATGTGCAGTGGAGAAACTTTGTCTGAAAAAGATGGGGTAATTAGTGTCCTGCCTGCACCTCAGAGTTCCCCGGGTTTCCCTAGGATGCCCCTTGAGTAAAATGCAGTAAGTAACACTAGTTTCCCAGACTGAACTTAAAGGGCATGGTACATACCAACACAAAGGGGTGTCTGTTAAACCCACAGATAACTTCACTAACTTTTCCCCCAAAAAACGGGCCCAGATACTGAGAGAAAGGCCTAGTCTTACTGTAAGGGGTCTGGAGGGAGGCGATTTCCCCGGTACTTCGGGATCTCCTCCCGGGCCCCAGGACAGATGTTGGGTCACGTGGGGTGCTGTTGTGTTACAGCATGTCTTCCGTGTGGAGTCTGGTCTGGTAAAAACTTGGTCACTTTTCGACCGCCACACTGCCTAGATTCAAGTGTGGGCTGCCAGTTGTCTCTAGCTAACATAACCTAATGCTTGCCTATTCAGGCCTATAACTACCTTTATTAGGGTGCTAGGCCACTTTTACCTAACGTTGCCTTATTAATCCTACTATTAGTCTCTAGTTGTTTTTCCTAGGTGGATAAATCTTTTAAATTTAAAAATATACACAATAGTCACCGTCATCAGCTGGAGTGTGCGTATTTTTTGTTGGGTGTGTGGGTTTATAAACCCGGGGGCCGATCCACGGTATGTTTAAGGCCCCTAACGGCTCACTTACCCTATGGAACTTTTAGTAAAAAAAAGTTTCCACACAGTGTCCCCCTACGTATTTCAGATATATTGGCCTCTTGTAGCCGCTCTGTTATTCTTTGCCTTCGCCTGAAAGGGGCCCCTTTCCTTTCTAGTTTACATTTTCCCTTTTCCTTAAGGGAATTTGCCTTGAGCAAACCTAAATGCCACAAAATTTAAATTTTGTTCTTGACATAGGTTAGGACCCGTGATGCTTACGTTATCTTCCCAGTTTATATCATTTAAGACTTGGTTTTTGGTTACTGTATCAAAATAATAATAATAAAAATTCTTTATTTACTACAAGTACATGTAAAAGGATACAGGCCTAGCTGACATCAATGACATACTTCTATATAGACACCCCCTTGTTATGCAGAGCATTTCGGGCAAATTATTTCTTTTTGTCCCAGGATGCGCCCATACCGTCGATTAACACCCAGATACTCTTTTTATGATGGGTGAACATAGACAACCGGTGTGGAAACACGTCCGATTTTTCCCATTAAAAAGGGTATAAAATTTTTAATGTCCCGTGTAATGGGAACCCATTATTTCAGCAAATTCAATGAAATATCGGGGAAATTCCCTTTTACCCAAGCGTATCAGAAGAACTAATAGGGGAAAAGTGAAAAAGAAAGTGAAATTCCCGACTCAAACTCCCCTACAGACAAAACAAGTGTCTACCTACTAAAGCTCACAGGACCCCATTTAGCTCTATAAAAAGTATTATAGACTATCTTGCTCTTCATGGTACTCTGCCTAACAAAAACTGAAAGATAAGCACAAATCACCCAAAAAAAATCGGAGATTCATGGTGGACCTGGGTCCAAAAAAGCATGTAGGCCAGAGTGAATTTAAATTTAAAAAAACTGGATATGCTGAATTTGAAGACAGATAAAACAACAAAAATAAATTACGTTTTAAAATTGCTCACAACCAGTGTCCAGAATATCTTACTGCCAATTTTTTAAGGCCGGGAAAAAAAATTATACTACTAGGGAAAGGGAGAACAACTTTGCAGTACCTACAGTCAGTGGTCAGGTTCAAAACATTTTATTGTATAACAAAAGGAGGGAAAGATACCGCACTTGTCAAAGACTGTCACAGCATGAGCCATTTCCCGAAGAAACCCAAAAATGTACCTAATGAATATGGACACAGAAAGGGAAGTGATTTCTTGCATATCAACATACATGTACAGTGATTTGATATTATATTTAATGTGAATGAGGAAAAAATCAGATATCTGTTTTTCCCTTACCCCTGTTATATCCCCTTTTCATTATAACTAGTTTGCACATAGTTAAGATACCTGTTTCTAACTTTTAAATAAAATTAATACTTATAAAAAGGCCCCCAGTGGAAATAATTCACTTTGATTTTTTTTTTGGTTATCCTGGGTATTACACACATATACTGCAAAATTTATGAAAAATTATAATAATAATAATAATAATATCTTTATTTACTACAAGTACATGTACATGGTATACAGGCCTAGCTGACATCAGTGACATACTACTATATAGAAAGTCCCCTTTTTATGCTGGCATTTCGGGCAGATTAGGTCGTGTCCCAGGATCGACCCAACCAGTCGATAACACCCGGTCCCCTTTTTTGGGGGAACATAGACAACAAAAAAAAAAGCCCAATGTTTTCCCCGGCTGGGTCGACACCCCCGGTGTGAAGCGAGAGCTTTAGCCACCAGACCACCAGAGCCCCCATACTGTTTTTCTTTGGGCCCAAAAGTGAGCTTCCCCGAACTTGGCTCTGGGGGTCTGGTGGCTAAAGCCCCCTTCCCCCCGGGGTTCGTTCCCCGCCAGGGCCAAAAATTTGGGGGTGTTTCCACCTGTTTTCTTTCCCCCCTCAGTAAAAAAGGGACCTGGGTGTTAGTTACCTTTTTTTAGGCACATGTCGATTAGACACTATGGTGGTGTGTTGTGGGTTTTTGTGTGACTCCCTAGTTGCTCACCTATTTTGTTGCAGGGGCGAGTAAATCCTGGCCCCCTTTACTGGGCCCTATGGGGACTCTCCCTGCGTAAGCTTTTCTTCTGCTTAAATATGTATAAGCCCCCCCCTACATCCTTTAAACTATTCCCTTCCCGACAACCTGGTGAAAATTCTAACATCTCTGTTTCATCTGAGTCTTTTCCATCTGTGTCCCCGTTGTTTTGGCCCATCTCTGGAACATTCTGCCTTTCCCCTTTTTCAATTCCTTCAGTATCTTAATGTTAAAATGTCTCCCCTATCTCTCCTGTCCTCCAGTGTCGTGGGCGATTTCCCTTTAATCCCCTCGTAGGACATCCCCGCTCCGGGACTAGTCTTTTCAAATTTTCACTTTCTCGGAGCTTCTTCACTGCGGCTAGGTGGGGTTCCAAACTGGTGCTGCATCCCCAATATGGGCCTAACGTACACAGTGTACAGGGTCCTGAACGTTTTTTTTTTAAAGATGTCGGAATGCTGTTCTTAGGTTTGCTAGGCGCCCATATGCTGCAGCAGTTATTTTGAGGGCGCCTCGGGAGATGTGTCTGGTGTTATACTCCCCCCAAGATCTTTTCCTTTGATTGAGGTTTGCAGTCTCTGGCCCCCCAGGCTGTACTCCGTCTGCGCCTTTTCCCTTTCCCCAATCTTCATGACTTTACTTGGTGGGGTTGAACTCCCGGAGCCAGTTGCTGGACCAGGCTTGCAGGCTGTCCGTCCCTTTTTAGTTCTGCCTGGTCCTCGTCCGATTGAATTTTCTCATCAACTTACATCATCTGCAAACAGGGACCGGAGTCTATTCCCTTCCGTCATGTCGTTCAAAACCAGAAACCCCTGGTCCCAGGACTGACCCCGGGAACCCCGCTCGTCACCGGCCCCCCTCTGACACCTCGCCGTGTGTGTGTGTGTGTGTGTGTGTGTGTGTGTGGGGGGGGAGACGAAACATTTCAAAAATGTTTCGGCCTCGCCGGGGAATTGAACCCGGGCCCCGTGCGTGAAGAAAGAGCGCTAGCCACCATACTTTCGAGGAATGAGTCGCATCCTGGGACACTGACCTAATCTGCCCGAAATGGTCAGCATAAAAAGGGATTTTTATATAGTAGTATGTCACTGATGTCAGCTAGGCCTTTACCATGTACGTCTTGTAGTAAAAAAAAATTTTATTGGGTGACAGTGCACTTCAGCAACAATTTATTTCATTGCAGATTACATGGGTATCAAAGTTACAATGTAAATTGAGTGCAAGGGGGGCCACTGACATGCCATGGCATTGGGGGCATTTATTCTAGTCCTTAAAAACTATGTACTTAATATTAGAGAAATTTATTGAGTTTATTCTAGTTAAAAATTATTTTCAAAATTACAATTATGAAATTTTACTTTTTAAAATTTATTATATAATGATATTAGATTTTGATTTTCAGGTGTTAAGATTCTTGAATGATAATATGGAATTGAGATTATCTTAAGGAAAATAACATTGAGCTTTTTTGACATTAACTTATAATATGAGTGGGGGGTAACATAATAGTAACATATTAAAAATTTAGATTATCATGGAAAATAACAATGAGCATTTTTTTTAAAGTGTTTTAAAACATGATTTTAGGTTTGGGTGATAGGTGGTTTTGAGTTGAGTCTTAAATTGATTTTCAGACAAGATTATCTTAATATTTACTGGTAATGAATTCTAGATTCTGGGGGCCCTTATGTGCATAGAATTTTTACATAGGTTGATAGAACCGGGTTTTCAAAAAAAAATCTGTGTCGTGTGTTGTGGTCATGGGTCCTATTAAAGTTGGTGGGAGAGTTTTGAGCAGAGGGGTTTTTATTGAGTGTAAAAATTTTTATATGTAGTAGGCACAAAGTAAGTATGAATGTTTTTACGGTGGTAGTTTGAGACTTTTGAATATTGGTGGGGTTTCTGTCTAGAGTGGGAATTTGTTATCATTTGACTGGCCTTTGTTGTGTTATGAGTGGTCTAAGGTGATTTAACGTTGTTGATCCCCCACAGATTCCATAGGTGAGATACGGGTAGATAAGTGAATGATATAGTGCTATGACAAATAAGTCAAGCTGGATTATCTTGGTCAAGTGCTACATAATTTAATATATATAAAACCTTTGTAACCGCTAAAAATTTAGCAAGTAGTTAAATACAATAAAATTTGGGGGGGTGATCCCCCGAAGCATCTGGCAAAGGGGTCTCATTCAACACAGTTTATTCTTCATTGTCGCTATTTAAAACACTTGACCATAAACCAATATTCTTTATCACAAGATGGATGCAAGTCAAAAAAATAAAATAAACATTTGTAGTTCAGATTATTATTATTATTATAATCAAAAAAAGTGCTAAACCACAAGGTTGTAGTTCAGAGATGATAAATTTTTAAAGTCAATAATAATGTATTGGGGGGAAAAAATGAAACTGTGCTAGATGAGAAGTGACGTCACTGCCTTCATGCTAACATCTGGTACCTTTTTGGGGCAGCATCTATGAGGAGGAGCTGCACCTAGTTCTGAGCAGCACCACCTAGTGAGGGGGAACTGCACCTAGTTACTGGAGAAGCACCTAGTGACCAGCCCCACCTAATAAGGAGCTGCATTTAGTTACGACGCACCAGTCAAACCACCTAGTGAGCAGCGCACCAGTCTTAACCACCCAGTGAGGAGCAACAGCACCAGTCTTCCACCTAGTGAGGAGCAGCAGCACCTAGTTACTGGATCAGCAAGATCTAGTTACTGAGCAGCAGCACCAGTTACGGAGCAGCAGCACCTTACGGAGCAGCACCCACCTAGTTATGGAACAGCAGCGCACCATGGGCAGCAGCAGCACCTAGTTACTGGAGCAGCAGCACCCCCATTACTGGGAGCGGGGACCTAGTTTGGGGCAAAAAGCACCCCATTACTGGGACAGCAGCACCCCAGTTACTGGGCAGCAGCAGCACCTAGTTACTGGAGCAGCAGCACACCTAGTTACTGGAGCAGCAGCGGCACCTGATGGAGCACAGCAGCACCTAGTTTTGGAGCCCAAAGGGGAGCACTAGGATGGGGGGGGCCGAGGAGAGCAGGTTGGCAGCTTATTATGGAGAGCTGAAGAAATTTTTGAGAACAACAACTACCAGAAGGTCATTAAGGTTGCTAATAAAAGAATAGTGGTGATTGATTTGGGAGTGAGGTTGATGGTTGATGGTAGTAGTGGTGATTTGGTGGTAGTAGGGTTGATGGTAGTAGTGGTAGTTGATGGTAGTAGTGGTGGTTGATAGTAGTAGTGGTGGTTGATAGTAGTAGTAGTGGTGGTTGATAGTAGTAGTAGTGGTGGTTGAAGTAGTAGTAGTAGTGGTGGTTAATGATGGTAGTAAGTTTATTCAGGTATTGACAAATACAGTTACATAGATTATCTACATAGCAGCATTTTTAAAAAACCCCAGGAAAACCCCAAAAGTCAGTGGTGATTGATGGGGTAGGGGTTGATGGTAGTAGTGGTTGATGGGGTAGTGATTGATGGTGGTAGTAGTGGGATTGATGGGGGTAGTAATGGTTTGATGGTAGTGGTAGTTGGGGTTTAGTGGTGGTAGTTGAGGGAAAGGGTGGTAGTGGTGGTTGGTGGTAGTGGGGGTGGTTGGTGGTAGTAGTGGTGATTGAGGGTGGTAGTAATGGTGATTGATGGTGGTGTAATGGTGATTGATGGTGGTAGTAGTGGTGATTGAGGGTTTAGTAGTGGTGATTGTTTGGGGTAGTATCGGTATTGAGTTGGTGGTTGATGTAAATAAGTTTATTCAGGTATACCAAAACAGTTACATAATTATCAAAATAGCGCATATGTGTAGAAAACCCGGGAAAACCCCCAAAAAAAATAGTAAAAGTGACTTATTTTCATTGGGGTCTTTTTATTCCCTTATTATTATACTTTAAAGGAGATATACTGGGAAAAAGGTAAAATGAGTTATTTATATTTACATATCTTAGCTAAAAATATTAATAATAATAATAGTTTATTTGGACATGATAAAAAGAATTACATTTGGTTATTGGTTACATGAGGTGTACATCCCAAAAACCCCTAGTATGGGGCATTTTGGGCAGACTTAAAACTTAAAACTAAATTGTAAAATTTTTGTAGATAGTATACAATGAGTAAAGGTGAGTATTTAAGCTAGAAATTTGAACATAGTTTAGAATGACATTTTTTAAACATAGTTTTGTACTTTTGTCTTCATTAAAAAATTAATTAAACAGATTAAACAAATTAAAGCAATAATAATAATAAAATAAAAAAAAGTTATGGTTATAATTTATAAAATAAAAAAGTTGCATATCAAATTAAAAGTTTGAACATAAGTTGAACAATAATTAATTGTGCAATTTTTGTGCAATTCAACTAATTGAGGAGATAACAATTTAAAACAATTAATTGCATTGCAGTTTTTTACATGGTCATTATAATGTAAGTGTTGTGGAAATAATTAGCTAAGTTTATTATTCATAACAGGTTTTACATTCATTCATTCGTTCATTCATACATTACATCATTCTCCTCCCTTTCTGTCGCTACATTCATTAGGTCCCTTTTTGGGCCTTTCTTGAACTGGTTCATGCTATGACTGGCTTTGACATGTCCGGGCGTTGCCCTTTTTCTTTATTGCTGTACAAAAAAAAGGTGTTTGAAACCTGGTGACTGAGGGTAATAAAAGTTGTGCTCTCTCCCCCTAGTACTATAACTGCTTAGGTTCCCAGCCTTGACAAAATTGGCAGGAAGATATTCTGGACACTGTTTGTGAGAAATTTTATAAACGTGATTTAACTTCAGTTTTTTTACTCCTTCAACATACAGCATATCCAATTGTTTAATTCATCTGGCCTACATGCTCTCTTTGATCCAGGCCCAGGATGAATCTTATTTTGTTCTGGGGTTTTTTCGGGCTATCTTTCAGTTTTTTGTCAAGGCAGAGTACCATGAAGGAAAGGGTAGTCCATATGACGCTGTATAAGGGCTAGACATGGGGCCCTGTGAGCCTCAGAGGGCACTGTCTTGTCTGTAGAGGCATTTCCCTTTTTTTCTACACTGTTCCCTATCAATTCTCCTGACATGCATGGGTAAAAGGGGATTTAATTTTTACGGGGAAACTAAAGGGAGGGGTTTCCCAATTACACGGGACATTAAAATTATTTACCCTTCTAGTTTATGTTTCATCCCAAAAGGGTAGCTTCCTTTTTCCCGGGGGTGAGCGATAGTTTGTTGTCTATAACCATTTGCTGGGACTCCATTTCCAGTATTATTTCATTAGCTATATCTTTGGGTCTTTACCTGACACTAACGGAGCACTGTCACCCCATGTGGGGTTTTGCACTTGACACTGATGGGCATGTCATTGCATAACATAGAAAAGGGACCCAGAATACTCCCTTTGGGGGAACCCCAAATGCTATCGTGATGGGTTCTGATTCTGTTTTGTTGATTTTGACAATTTGTTTCCTATTGCTAAGATAGGACTTAAATCAGTCTATGGAACCTATGCCGATAGCTTGAAGTTTCTTCATAATACATTGTGGTTGACAGTATTAAACCTTTGCAATTTAAAGTTACCATTCCTATGAATGGTGACATTAAGTTCTCATGTAATCCATCAGATTAATTAGGGAGGTGTCGGTTGGTAAGAGCTCCCAAAGCCTGGTAACTATGAAGAATGTTGTTGTCATTAAGATACTTCACTACTTGACAGTACACTCCCCTCTAGAATTTTGGATATTAAATTTTATACTAACAGGGCTATAGTTGCTGACATCAGATCTACTATTTTCTTGAAATAGGGGTAACTCTTCCCTTTAACCCCTCTGGGATGTATTAGTGGTGATGGACAGATTTATTATTTAGCAATGGGATTGCAGTTCAGAGGCACCATCTTTTAGGGAAATTAGACGGGATGTTATCAAGGCCTTTTCTTTTTGTTGGGTTTAATCTGCTTAGTTCTTTTTTTCAATCATGAGATACACTTACTATTGAAATTTTTGGGTCCCCCTTTTTTGATATACTAGTATGTTTTAAACTTATCAAGTCTGTGTTAAAATATTTGATGCAGCTGGTAGCTTACTTACTAGTGTTAATGCAAGTTGTGTATATGATTAAAACAATTTGCCACTTTGTTGTTTGTGGCATACCTGTTATCAACATTTAATTGTTAGATCTATCACGAGATGGCTATACCCCAACTGTTTTAGTTTTGCCAGAGCTTTCTAGGGTTATTCTTGTACTCTTGATTTTTTAGCAATAGTGCCTAGCCTTTGCCTTTTTTGCCTCTGCACTCTGTTCCTCACCCTTTGGGAAATTTATTTAGCGCTGCAAATCCTGTCTATTTGCCTTAAATCTTTTATCAACTTTGATGGTGCTAGTAGTAGTTGTGGTTGATGGTGCTAGGTAGTAGTGGGGGTTGATGGTGCTAGTAGTAGTAGTGGGGGTTGATGGTGGTAGTTTTGGTGGTTGATAGTGACTGGTGGTGGTTGATGGTGAGTGGTGGTGGTTTATGTTGACTGTTGGTGGTTGATTTGGGAGTAGTTGATGGTTATAGCAGTGACAGTGGTAGCATATAACGAAATTTGAAAAAAAATTGGGGGTTTTTTCATATGTTCTATTTTGTCGACTAGGGTGCCGGGGGTCACCTGCTCACTATACGAGGGGGATGCTTTTGGGATATTCTTGAGCTTTTTTTTCTCTTGTGAATTTTTTTTCTTTTTTTGAATTTTTTGAAAAATTTTATTTTTTATTGTGAGATAAGCCATCATGGATCCAAAGAAAGACCATTTCAATATCCTCACCTGGTTGGGGCTTATAGAAAAAACCGGGGGGGAAAGTCTTCCGGGGCCAGCAGTCAGCATGAAAGAAAGTGTGGCCGGGGTTTTTTGGGGGAGCCAAGGTATTTTGAAGGCTTTGAAATGACCCTGAGCTGGTTTTGGCTTTTTTCCCCGGGGGGAAAACCTTGGACCTAGAGGTGACTGAAGATGATGGGGGGGGTTGGTGAAGTAGCATAGGGCGTGAAGTGCGGGGTTTTTCTAAAAAATACCACCCCGAAAAAGCAGTGGCCATCCGCCCCTAACATTTCAATGACAGTGTAAAGTTCAATTTGGGACAAGTGTTAAAACAGAGCCGAACCAAATTTACTGGACAGTTTTTTAGTGAGACAAAGAACCAGTGAACCAGAATAAAGTGTTAGGGGTGAAAAGAGAGAAAAAAGAGAAACAACACCAAAGCAAATTGCCTGACATATTAATAGAAGGTGACCCCCAAGCATAAAAATACCCCATCCTCTCCTCCACCCCCCCGTTTCCATTAGCTCTCCTCTGACAGGTAAGAGGCAGTTAAATTTTTTATTTACTGTACAGTATTTCAGTTAGTTTTTTTTTGTATTCATTTTTTACAGTTTTAAGTAGTAGTAAGTACATTTTTAATAAATTATTTTATTGTCATTTGGGGTCTGGAATGGATTAATTTATTTACATTATTCTTTATAAAAAAAATTGTTTTGGGTTGTCATCCATTTTAGTTGTCAAATTGACATTTGGAACAAATTGGTTCGAAAGAAAGGTTCCACTGTATATCTGGCTTGTGAGACTCTTCCTCCCAAAATAGCTGCAGTGGTCTGGTAGGCAGTGCCCCCCCACACACTGAGTGTCCGTGGTTCAAAAACCCGGCTGGGTGGAAACATTGGGTGTTTTTTTTTACATCTGCTGTCCCCATTAACCTAAAACAACTAGGTACCTGGGTGTTAGTAGACTGGCATGGGTGGCATCGTGGGAGACCAGATTGAAGGACCACAATGGATATAAGACAGAGCCCCCATGACACACTTTACTGACTTGGGGTTTTCCTGGGGTTTCAGTTTAAAAATTAAACAAATATATTAAATTATCTCTTTGCATTACAGTCCTTGCTACATTCTTCCATTTGAGAGGCTGCAAATTGAAACCCCAAGGGCCAGGATATTTAAACTGGGTTTGATAAGTTTTCAAGACAATGCTCTATCTTCAGTAACTGATCCAACTACTGGGAAGTTGTATCCAGTGGGTTTTCTTTCAAGAACCAAAAAACTTCCTTGTTTATTTTTTTAAAGCCCGAACTTACTGCATCATTTGTGGTGTTCAATAACTCAGGAAACCTCCCCCCTCCCCATCCCCCCTTGTTGCCAGGTTTTTTTTGGGTTTCATTTAAGTAGGTTGAACCCAGAAATACAGTGGAACCCCTTTCTTCAATTTAATCCTTTTTCCCTGACCTTGCTCGCATCTCGATTTGCTCGTTTGTGGGGTCAGTTTTCCTCATTTAAATTTTTGAAATGGAATTAATCCATTCCCCGGGTCTCAGGAGGCAAGAAAAGATACTACTTAATTTTTTGCTAATATCATCTATATGGTTTTTTTATCTATCACAATTCATCTAATATGACATAATAAACAATATAAATAAATAGAAGTCTGATATATACTCTAGAATGAATAAAATATTAAAATTTTTTATGGGGGCGGCATCCGGATGATTTTAAAAAGGAGACAGGACAAAAAAATTCCTTGAATTTTTCGCTAATATCAACTCTACGGCTTATTTATCTATCACAATTCATCTAATATGACATAATAAACAATATAAATAACATAGAAACCTGATATATACTCTAGAATGAATAAAATATGTCATTATGTAACAAGTGGAGGTGGCCACAACCGCTCCTGCATTGTTGTGGTATTCACTGCCATCTAGTGAGGGCCCTTTTCAAGCCGTGTATTATTATAGCATTACTAAATTCCTGCATACTAGTATGTCAATCATCACACTCACGGGAGATCTGGCAAAAGCCTGGACAAAGATGTCTATACCATTCCGGGTTACACAACCATACACAACTGTAGGACAGACCAGAAAGGGGGGTGGAAAAGCTATATAAAAACAACCTCCATTTTTTTTATTCTTTTTTGGGGATTTCAGTTTTGGGCATTTTTTTTTGTGGAAATATTGCCTTTTTTTGGTGATTAAATCCTTTTTCTTCATGGACGGAACCTGTCCAGTGCCCAGCACATAAAAGCTTGTGCCCGCCCCCCACCACATTGTCATGCAGTGTAGCATTGTTTATGGTTAGTGAACATCATCCTGCGAGTTCATACAAAACATTTCTTAACAATCCATTTTTTTTGGGCCCTTTTAAATTTTTTTGTGACTTTTAATGAACCACCATGGGCCCAAAAAAAGCTCCAAAAGGGCCCAAAGAAAGTGGGGGAAAACCCAAGAACTGAAGAAAGAAATAATAAAAAAATATGATAGTAAAATACTTTTCCGAGCTCCCCCCGGATTTTACTGGCCCCATCAACCATCGGTTCCATTGTGGCGAAGAGAAAGAAATCACTGAAGCTAATGTTCCCAAAGGGTGAATGATAACGAAACAGAGATCCCCGATTAAAAATAGGAGAAATTTTTTTTAGTGGGAAAAACAAAAAACTACTAGTGGGTGATAGTGATGTGCAGTCAATAATTTTAAAAAACAAGGCAGTTTCATACTGATCTTGTCAAGAAAATGCCTGGAACCAGTGCTGATGTGAGTGATTTTAAGGCCAGCAAATGGGTTTGGGGAAAAAATTTAAAAAAGGGCAAAACCGTTGTAAGGCATGGTGAGGGTGCCAAAAAAGACAAACATGCGGCTGAAAAAATTTTTGTGAATTAAAAAAAATATGTAGGCTGAAAATTTCAAACCCGAACAAGTGTTTTTTTCAAAAAGGCCTTTTTTGGGGAAATAAATGAAAGGGGGGGACCTACATTACGAGGTGAGTAATTCTTTTGGTTTCTTTCACAGTCCTCTGTTTCTGCATGGATCCGGATTCAAGGGGGAGTGGGGGGGGGCATACCCCCAAAAGGAAACAGAGGAAAAACCAATTCTTCCTACCCCGTAGTTCCAAGCCCCCACCTCAGGAAAGGGGCTTTTCCGGGGAAAACCTTTACCTGAGTCCCCCCTTTTAAAAGTAATTTTGGGGTGTGGCTGGGTTGGGTTTTTAAACATCAAAAAAAAAACACCACCACCACCACCACCACCAAGTCTAATATTGATTCATTACTTCTGTGTTAACAAGATCAAAAAAACTGTAAATATATAGCTTTGGATCAAAATTTTATATATTTTTTTTTTTTTCATTTTCATTTTTTTTAAAATGGGTTATTTTAGTCATATTTACGTATTTATTATTTACATTTCTTTTTTTTTAAATTTTTTTTTTTAAAAATGCCACCGACCCACAGACCCCCCCTTTATTCATATGGGCCCCCCCGCCCTTTCCCCTTTTAAATTTTAGGCCCCCCGAATTTTCGCTTTCTAGTATGGAAATTTTTGGATTTGGAAAAAAAGGGGTTTATAGGGGGGATGGGGGCAATGTGGCAGATTTGCAGGTGTATGGAATAGGGGGAAGGTTACGAAAGCAGTGAAAAGTTTTTTTGAGGATAGTGGGGTCAGGTTAAGGGGTAGGAGGGGGGGGGGCTATTTCCCAGTAAAAGTGGGCCTTAGACAAAGGGGTTTTGATGTCACCCTGGGGTTTTTCAATATATTTATAATTTGGGGGTTTTAAGAGAAATGAATCCAGGGTCTTGGGAAGAGGTGTTGGGCTAAAAAAAAAAGAACAAATACAAAAAGGGGGTTGTCACGTTGCTTTTTTCTTTACACTGCTTTAAAATTCTGAAAGGCCAAAAGGTTGGGGATAATTTGGTAAAGGGGGTGTAAAAAAAGGGGAAAAATTTTTAAATGAATATAGGAAAAAGTAAGGTAGGGATAACAAAAAAAATAGGTGACAAAGATTGGGTATCAGTTTTGGGGGGGAGAGTATTTGGGGGGGGTGGGAAAGTTTCAGATATTTGGGAGGGAATTTTGGGGGGGGGCCCCCGAAGGGTGAGGTGAAACATAGTTTATGAGGGGGGGAAAGGGGGGGTGGGCACTTGGGTCTGTGGGGACAAAAAAAATTGTCCATGGAAGGGGAAAAAGGGGGAAAAATTTTTGGGGGAAATTATAAACGCTCTTATTGGGGGGTGAACATGGGTGATGAATGTTCAAGAGGGGGAAAAGGGGGGGGGGAGTGGAGTGTCATGTCTGAGGTCAATGTGTGGTGTGAATATTGCAGAGAATTTAGTTTGGAAATTGGAGGGGTGCGGGATTCCCAAAAAAATTTTCCCGAGAGCTGAGGAGGGGGTTGAGGTGGTTTGGACAAGAGAGAATGGAACAGACAGAGTGACTTCGAGGGGTATAAACCAGTGGAGGGGCGGGGGAGGGTCGGCCCAGGGAAAAGGGTTTGG